>CAJQZJ010032298.1:1944876-1955685 GCA_907164525.1 Lophiomys imhausi
TGTGTGTGTGTGTGTGTGTGTGTGTGTGTGTGTGTGTGTGTGTGTGTATGCATATGGAGGGATCAGGACAATCTGTGGGAATCAGTTCTCTCCTACCATGTGGATATATGTGGGGTTTGGTAGATATATCATAAGTTTATGTTTGAGAATGCAGTCAAGTACCCCCTTACCAAAACAATTGTCCCATCATGGTGTTTTCTTTACATTTTTGATTTAGGGTTAGGCCACATTTGTAGGTATACTCTGCTGCATATGGGACCCACAGGCTGCAGGATAGTGAAAATCATGCAGGAGAATTCTCAGCTTTATTTGTCTTACATAGTTGAGACATTATAGCCTTTGATTAGTGACTCCCATTTCTCTTTGTTTGTATGGTGTACAGGCTTTCTTTCAGAAGAGTGGCACTTAAGGGAATGAATGCCTTTGTTCAGTCCCAGCATGACTGAACCCATGTGCTTCCTGCCAAATGGGTTACACAGGGACATGAGAAGGTATTTGATCCCAGATTATTTAGCACAGGGATAGATAATTATCTTGATTTCACTTCTCAATAGGTGTTAGATATTAAAGTCACCAATTCTTGGTAGCGGAGAAATAATTGCAGCAACATTTATTGAGCAAATAGTTATAAACTGTGATACTTACCGTCTGCCACCTCAGCAGATACTCAGCCTCACACAAACCTGGGAAGGTGGCCTGGTGTCCTTGGGTAACTAATGAGTAGACATAAGTAGAGGGAGGAAGAGTTGGGGAGGAGGGCCAAGTCACAGTGTTAAACCCAGCGCAGCAAGTATTAGCACAGATGCAAACCGAGGGAGGAGAAAGTGAAGCCCATAGTGCAAAGTGGCAAATGATACATCTCCAGACAATTTCCTTTCTTTTGGTTTATCATGCATCACTTAGGAAAAAGATTCATTTTTAAGTGTGTGTGGAGTTATAGTTGGTTGTGAGCTACCCTAAAGCTACCCCAAGTGGGTGTTTGGAGGGTCCTCTGCAATGCCATGAAGGCCAGAAGAGGTCATTGCCTCTCCCGGAACTGGAATTACAGATATTTGTGACCTGCTCCATGTTTGTGGAAACTGAATTTGGGGTCCTGCAAGAGCAGCCAACACTCTTAACCACCGAGCCATCTCTTCAACTTCTCACTATGGCAATTTGTTGAAAGAACTTGTATGAAATAAATTGTAGAGTGCTAATTAACTATAACCTGTTAGCATGGTTCTGATCAACATGGGTGTTGATTTAGTAAGAGGAGTAATGCATGCTAACACTAAGACCAGGGTGATTGTGAATGACTTTCAGTTTGAGTCCATTATCCTAGTTCTAGAGCTTTCCTCGCGTTATGATGCAGCAGTTTTCTAAGGATCCTAGGATTTTTGCAGAATGTCCACTGGGGAACATCATCTGAGACTTTTTATTTTTCTTTAAAATAACATGCACATGGAAAAAGTGCAGAAGACCAATGTACACAGTCAAACATTTGACACACAGCAGATCCATCTGTGTCTTCTGTCCAGATCAAGAGCCATAGCTGTTAGCACCCAGTATGGGCCTATTTCAAACTCTCTGCTCCCAGGTCAAACATTCTGGATTCTACAGTAATCACTTCCTTATTTTTTTTTACAATTATGTTTTTACTACATAAGTGTGCACCTTCCACACTGTGGTATACTTTTGTCTGTTTTTTAACTTTACACAAATGGAACCATTTCTATTTTTGCCTGAGATGTTTTTGCTCAATATGATTGTGTTGATTCCACAATCATATTAACAATTCTGTATAACTGCTATCCTTTTTTTCTGCTGTGTGATATTTCATGGTATGGCTATGCCAAAGTTTGTCTCTCTTGGGCTATCGACATTGTCATTTTCAGTTTTATCCTATGTTATAAATGTTGTTATAATATTCCAGTATCTGTCTCTTAGGGCTACTACACACAATTCTGTTGAGTATAAATCCATATGTAAAAATACTGGATCACAGGGAACGCAAATCTTGGTGGAAATGGCAGCACCTGAAGTGTGGTTATCAATAGTCACACCCATCAGCAGTGTGCTGTTTCCATGGTTCCCTATCCTCACCAACCCATAGTATTGTCAGTTCTCTTAGTTTTAGTCATTTGGATATATGTCTGTGTACTTCATATGCATGCATATGCCACAGTGTGTGAAGGGTACAGGACAACATTAGGGAGTTGGTTCTTTTCTTCTACTGTGTGAGTTCTGGGTTTTTAGGCTTGGTGGCAAGAACCTTTGGTACTGATCTATCTTGCTAGCCTGCTTCCTTGTTCTTTACATTTGAAGTTCCATAGTTACAAATGAGGGAACTGTCATATTTATTATACATGTGCCTCTCTAGAATGGATATATACATATTTCTCCAGATTACATGTACATATGTATGATATGTATAATTATTCTTCTGTGAATTGCCACTTGTCCATTTTTCTATTTTAACAGTCTGGTTCTTTCTATTTTTTTGTTTTGAGACAGGGTCTCATGTAGCTTAGGCTGTCCTTGAACTACTGATCCACTGATCTCTGTACCTCCACTGTGCTGAGATTGCAGTCACATGGCACCATGCCTCATCTGGTTTTACATCTTTGTGCATCCTAGGTGAGCACTCTGCCAACTGAACTGCATTTGCAGTCCCTAGGCTTCTTTGAACCTGTAATGATTTCTCTCCTTTGCCTTTCCTTATGTTTTCAGCTTGCAACCAGGAAATGTATCAGCTCAAAGCCTCAGAAGTGTTCCAAAGTGACTTGTCAATCGTATTCCCACCCCAACTTTTTTTCCCCATCATAACTTTTTTGTTTGTTTGAAACAGGGTCTTTCTCCATTACCCTGGCTTTCTTGGAACTTGCTATGAAGATCAGTATGTCCTCAAACTCAAAATCTGCCTACCTCTGCCTCCTGAGTGCTTGGATTAAAGGCAGGTACATTGCAGTCTGCCTGGCTTAAATGTCATTTTAATCACATTTCTCCATCTCCTGTATTTTCTATAGGTAAATGCTTGCTCATGTATGTGATGTTATATAGCTTTAATAATTATCACCAGAGCTTGAAAATTGGTAGTATCCCACCCTCTACCCTCTCTCTAACCTATCCCATCCCTCTGGTGTGGGGTGCCTCTGTGTATCAGCCCCCCCCTCAGTTTGTTAGTCACATGAGGTCTAAGAGCTTCTTCTTGCACAGGAGGCATACATGGCAGTTCCACTAGGGTAGAGTGTCACACTAACAGGTAACCAAGTCCATGTTTCTGTTCTTTTGGGTCTATTGATTGTAGGGTGCTTATCCTGTACTATATGGCTAAATCCAGTTATAAGTGAATATATGCCATGTGTATCTTTCTGAGTCTGAGTTAGCTCACTCATGATGAGATTTTCTAGTTCTATCTATTTGGTTGCAAATTGCATGATTTCTTTGTTTCTGATAGCTGAGTAGTATTCCATTGTGTGAATGTACCACAGGGTTTTTTTTTTTTTTTTTTTTTTTAACACGGCAGCCTACAGATTGAGAAAATATCTTCACAAACCCCACATCTGACAGAGGAGTGATATCCAAAATTTATAAAGAACTAAAGAAATTAAACACTTAAAAAAACCAAGTAACCCAATCAAAAAATGGGGGACAGAGCTAAATCGAGAATTCACAAAAGAGGAATCTAAAATGGCTGAGAGACACTTGAAGAAATGTTCAACATCCTTAATCATCAGAGAAATACATCTCAAGATGACCCTGAGATTTCATCTCATTCCTGTCAGAATGGCTATGATCAAAATCTCTAAAGACAGCATATGCTGGCAAGATTTTGGAGAAAGGAGAACACTCCCACATTGCTGGTGGGAGTGCAAACTTGTACAACTACTATGGAAATCAGTCTGGCGATATTTTAGAAACTTGGAATAGCTCTACTGCAACATCCAGCAATACCTCTCCTGGGCATATATCCAAAAGATTCCTCACCAATCCACAAGGACATCTTTTTTTTTTTTTTTTTTTTTTTTTGATTTTTTAACAAGCCTTGGCCTGAATTGTGCAATCTTGGCCCATCTAAGCTAGCTCTTAATTCTGTTACCCAAATATTACCCCATATATACATACGTCCCCTTGGACTGCCATTCTCCACGATATGCCCATGTTCCTGGCCATGTGGAATGAGGTTCTTTTTTCTAACCCATGGTGTGTGCCTCCTTCTTCCTGCTTCTCCTGGCTGGAATTCTTCTTCTTCCTGCTGCTGGCTGGAATGCTTTCTTCTTCTGTCTAAAGAGCAGGCTTCCTGTGCTCATCCCAGGAAGTCCCACCTTTCTGTCTTTGCCCAATCTCAGGCCTCGGCATTTTATTTAACCAATCAGAGTCAATGAAAGTAACAGACAGCAAGCAGGACCAATTAATTAACATTTAGAATGCTTAACACTACCCCAACAATTCCCTCCTTTTGTCTAAAAAAAAAAAGGCTAAATTTTTAAACTCATATAGTAAAAACAATAAGAACAAATATGAAACAATCAAGAAAACTATACAAAAAAGTTATGCACATAATGTTTAGCCTATTTGTATCAGGCAATCTTGAAGAAGAAAAAAATCATCTATCTTGGTGTGCTAAAGTTCTGAGCCTAAATAATTTCTATCATATCCTATATTTATAAACCTAAAGACTTTATTTAGACTTGAAAATATCCTTTTAAATTCTAAACAACTCAAGTTCAATTGAAATCTTATAACTATTATGCCTTCAACCCCATCAAAGACATAAGAAGGGATAAAGTTATTATTTGAGTGAATAGGAAGCATAGGAGAGCAGCTTCCAAAAATAAATATAACAGTTTGTTGCCTAAATAGTTCCAAATATCTCTTTATCGTTGGAGCATCATCTTCAGCCTTCTGGCCAAGCATTTTTCGCAGACTAAATTGTGCAGCAGGAAATAAGGATTTTCCCATTCTGACATCTTAACTATGTTCATAGCAGCTTTATTTGTAATATCTAGAAACTGGAAACAACCCAGATGTCTTTTAACTGAAGAATGGATAAAAACTGTGGTACATTTTAAACTTTATTATCTGGTATGTTTTGGTCTTGGTTTTTGTTTCATTTTTTATGCTTGTTTGTTTGTTTTAGACGATGTTTTAATATGTTGCTCAGCTGGAACAAAGAAGAGGGTTTTGAGGGTTTTGGTGTGTGTGTGTGTGTGTGTGTGTGTGTGTGTGTGTGTGTGTTAATGACTGCCTAGTGTGTGGAAGTGCCTGCAGAGGCCACAGGAGAGCATCAAATCCCTTGGTGTTGGAGTTACAGGTGGCTGTAAGCTGCTCAGTGTTGGTGCTGGGAACCAAACTCAGGTCCTCTGGAAGATAAGCAGAATGCTCTTAACATCTGAACTATCTCGTCAGCTCCTGGAATACCTTTTAAAGGGGGAAAACTTCTTAGCTAGTATTGAATTATGTGGTAGTTTCACTTATGTATACATGTAGAAAAAATGGCTAATTAAATGATTTATTAGTATTTATATAATATTAAAATAGCTAATTAAATTGTTTACTAGTATTTATATTATCTTTAATTGGTCGGCGGTGTTAATCCTTAACCCGCCAAATATAAATGAATGCACACAGACACCATGTGGATTTTAACAAGCCTAGGCCTGAGTTGTACATCCTAGCTCATCTAAGCTAGCTCATAATTTTATTACCCAAATATAACCCCATATATACATACATCCCTTTGGACTATTATTCTCCACGCTAAGCCGATGTTCCAGGCCACATGGAAGGACCTTCTTTAATCTACCCCATGGCTTGTCCTCCTTGTTTGCCCTGGCTTCTCTCCAGCAACCTTCTTCTTCCCAAGATGCTCTCTGTCTCTCAAAAAGCCCGTGCACCTTAGTCCTGCCTACCTCTGTCTTTGCCTAATCTCCAGGTCTCAGCATTTATTTAACCAATCAGAGACAAAGTTAGTAACATACAGCAAGCGGGACCAAACAACATTTAGAGCTTAACACCACCCCATCACGTCCCTCCTTTTGTCTCCGATAGTAAAATCAATAAGAACAAATATGAAACAATCAAGAAAACCACATATTAAAGGTACACACATAATGTTTAGTCTATTTGTATCAGGGAATCTTGAGGAAGAAAAAAGTCATCTATCTATCTTGGGGTGTCTAAAGTTCTGAACCTAAATAATTTCTATCATATCCTATATTTCCTTTTAAATCCTAAATAACTCAAGTGTAATTAAAATTTTATAGTTATTATGTCTTCAATTCCATCAGAGACTTAAGAAGGGATAAAGTTATTATTTGAGTGAATAGGAAGCACAGAAGAGCAGTTTCTAAAAAGATAAAATGACAGTTTGCTGCCTAGACAGTCCCAAATATCTCTCAATACTGTTGGAGCATTATCTTCAGCCTTCTGGCCAAGCATCTCTCACGGACATAATTGTGCAGCAGGAAATAAGGATTTTCCTATTCTGTCTCTGCAGAATCAGTACATCAACTTACCTGCATTTAAACTCTGGTCTGGTCTATGTTTGAACTGTACATAGTCTATTGAGAGAGCAGGGACATTTTTTATCCAGTAGGAATTATCTCCTGATGGGAGATTTCTTTTTGATGCTCATTGTTTTCTTCCAAGTCAAATGGGAGCTGTCAGGAGCTGACTGTCTTAAAATCAAACAATTCTTAAAATAATAATATCTTTAAATGCCATTTTCTGTACCTCTCTGAGGGTTTTGAAGATCTCTATTGATCATCTTGCACAAGCAAACTGTAAAATTCTATCAAAATTAATCTTATTTTTATCAATATACAAAATTCTATACCAATGTATCAAAAGATAATCTTATTTTAAGAATAACAATAGTTTTCAAGTTTTAGAACAGATTCAATAATCTATCCTTATATCTTATCATTTCTATATTAAATATATATTCCTCTTCTTTTTCAAGTCCTTTCACCCTATATAAGAGAGAAAGAAGAAAAGAGAAAAGTAAAAGAAATAGAAAAGTCCTTGAGTCTAACCTCCTACACCTTGCTTAATAAGACCATTTAACAATTTGTAACCAACCAATCCCCCTAAACATCATCTATAACATATCAAATGACCAAAATATTATCCCCCCACCTTTTGGGAATGGGGCATCACTCTCTTAAAATTGCTTCCTGCTGAATTGGGATGTAGAAAACCTGTTTGGGGGCCCAAATAAAATAGAAAAAATTTGGTTAAGCAATTTAATAGTAACATTTGTTGTCCACTCTCTATGTGCTCAGCAATTTGAATGTCCTGAGCAGTTTGTAGTCTGAAGTTGAACTTTGGATGGGAAAATTCAGGGCTTCATTGAAGTCCTGGTTGGAACAGTCTGTGAGCTGGACCATCTGGGCTTGTCTTGTCTTCTTTGGTGTTTGATCTCTTTGCTCTGAAATATATAATTTCTCACAATTAACATATCTCTCTATTTTTTTTTGAGACAGGAATTTTTTTGTATATTCTTGTCTTGGATTTATTTTGTAGACCAGGCTGACCTTGGCAAAAGTCAGAGATCCACCTGTCTTTATCTTCCAAATGGTGGGATTAAAGGCATGCACCATCACACCTAACGATTAGCATATCTCCCCTAGGGTCTAATATCTCTCTTGAAACCAGTTTTCCAGTGGGTGTCCCACATCTAAGGAGACTGGCTTATGACCCCTTTCTCTTTATATCTTTAAAAATCTCTTATATTTTAGCATTGCTAAACAACAAAAATATTCTTTTTTACCTCCCGCCAATATAGGGAAATCAAAGACATCAAAACAAAATTCAAGCAAAGAAACAAAAACATTCCAAAAGCCTTGGTCTAATTGTCATCCCATGTTGTAATTAAAGTTCTGTTTATTATTCCTGACATCTAGCTTGACTGTATATCCTTGGTGGGCCTTTCCCAGATACTCTTAATAAGTACCTAGTTCTCAGGGACCTGTGAACTCCTGCTGCCATCAATTTCTTTTGTATTGGGATGGGCCTCCTTCCTTCCCCTATTGTTATTGTCAGCAATTTAGCATTCCATCTTTAAGCTCTCTCCCTTACAGATATCTTTAAGCCTATCCTAGTCAGATCTTTCTTTAAAAGTATACATAGAACCACAATTGTCAGTGTAAAAGTTATCTGTATGTTAAGAGAAACAAACTCAATTGGAATCCAAACATATTGAGACATTATGAATTTCTCCATTTTTGTTTTAGGCGGTTAATTCCATTCTCAAGCTCTGTTTAGAAGGCTGCCAGTTATTTAGCATATAAAGAGAGCTAAGCTTCCACCTTTGCTGTTAAGGAAGCTGCTCCTTTGAAATGTATTTGGGTTTGGCTCCTCACTCTTTGTCTAGGAAACTACTTCTCACCCTGGCCCTCTCAGGCTGTAAGCATGGATTGTAATTGCCTATGCTGGGTGCCATATGTTGAAAAAAATTGGCTAATTAAACTACTTAACCAGTATTTATATTATATTTAATTGGTTTGGTGGCATTAATCCTTAACCTGCCATTATAAATGAATACACACAGATACCATGTGGATTTTAACAAGCCTAGGCCTGAGTTTTACAATCCTAGCCCATCTAAGCTATCTCATAATTTTATTACCCAAATATAACCCCATGTATACATACTTCCCTTAGGACTATTATTCTCCATGCTAAGCCATGTTCCAGGCCATGTGGAAGGATCTTCTTTAATCTACCCCATGGCATGTCCTCCTTGTTTGCCCTAGCTTCTCTCCAGCAACCTTCTTCTTCCCAAGATGCTCTCTGTCTCGCAAAAAGCCCGCACACCTTAGTCCTGTCTACCTCCATCTTTGCCCAGTCTCCAGGCCTCAGTATTTATTTAACCAATCAGAGACAAAGTAAGTAACATACAGCAAGCAGGGCCAATCAACATTTAGAGCTTAACACCACCCCATCATATACATTTTTGTTTAAAAAAACCCAAAAAACTAGTTTATAGAATATTCCCGATAATGACCATCTTTAATAAAATTTTTACACATACTTACATAAAAACAGTGCCATTTATGCTAATTATTCCTGAAATTTATAAACAATTTATTCCAATGGAAGCAGATAACATGCCAATTCATAATAGTTAAAATAAAAAAAGGAAGTGTCACTGAGGGTAAAGTAGGAAGTGAACTATTTTTCTGTTTTTTTTTTTCCTTGAACATCTTTCTTGTTCATGTCTCCCCACCCACCTCCTCTCTCCACTTCTTCATCTTCAGAGTATGCAAAAGTGAGACTCATGGTACTCCAACTTACCCATCTTTATCTTTAGCTTAGATCTTCATTATGTTAGAGGGAAAAATGATATGAATTCAGTAAATTCTTGAACTATGATGATCATAGCTTTTAGGAGTCTTTAGGTACACAAGGCCAATTTTTTTTAAATAATTTATTTTTTATTTCTTCAAGTTACATCTCAATCACAATCCCCCCCAGTCCCCCCTCCAGTCCCACCCTTCCACCCTCCTCCCTCTCAACCCCCATCCTCTTCCCTTCTCCTTTTTTTAAATTTAAGGTATTTCTTTCCCCCCCCAACAGCTCTCCTTTTCAGTCCAACAAATGGTTCTTTTTCTTATAACTATAAATACAATACAAAACAACAGAAATAAATAGGCCACAATTATGAGAGTTATATGGCTTAGCATACATTCCCAATGTCCAGTCCATATATATTTGGCACCTGACTTTAACATTCTACTATCTAACCATCTCCATGAGTTTAAAGTTCTATTTCTATATCTAACTCAGCTTTCATACTAACTTGCCTCACAATTTTAAAAATATCTTCTTAGATCCAGAACACCCTCTTGATTCCTAAACAACTCAAAATTTAACTATGAGATTCTAGCTATCTATTCTTCAACCACCTCAGAGACCTGAGAGGGATAAATATATCTGATTATATAGGAAGTGCAGGGCCTGCAGCTTCCAAAACTAAGAGATGACATACCAGTGGCTGCCTGGACAGTTCCCATTTTCTCTCCATACATTACAGCATCAATCTTCAGCCATTTACAAGGCCAAATTTTTGTTGCTAGCTTTCATGCCAGTATAACCTTTCCCCCTACATGAGCCACAGACTATTTGAGCTAAGCCAGGCTCCTCATGCATTTGGTCATGCTCTAGATCATGTTCTGTTACAAACTGATACGGCCGACATGAATCACGGGAGGGATATTCACTATTCTCCACATGGCCACAAACTTGAGTATTTAGTTTTCTTATGAAAATAGATCCCTTTCTTATACAATATATCTGGATTATAGTTTCCCTTCCCTTAACACTTCCCAGTTTGTGTTTAGTTCCTGAGATTCTTTATAGAGTCTAGATATTAATCTTTTATCTGATGTACCATTGTTGAATTATTTTTTTAACATTATTCATTAATTCATGTTAGATTTCAATAATAGTACCCTTCCTCCTTCCCCTCTTGGGCCCACCTTCCCACCCTCTATCCCCTCTCCCTCTCCCACCTATCCTACTCCTCTCGTGTGGGGGACCCCCACACATCAGCCCCCCTCCCAGTTCATCAGTCACATGAGGGCTAAGAGCTTCCTTTTGCTCTTGGCAGCTCCATTATGGTAAAGTGTCCCACTAACAGGTAACCAAGTCCATGACTGAGATTGCCTTACCCCTGTTTGTTAAGGGATCTGTGTGAGGACCAAGTTGCCTGTTGCCTATCCTCTATATTTGTATAGGAGAGTCTAGTTTAAGTCTAAGCTTTCTTTTCTTCTTCTTCTTCTTCTTCTTCTTCTTCTTCTTCTTCTTCTTCTTCTTCTTCTTCTT
>CAJQZJ010032298.1:1955695-1996770 GCA_907164525.1 Lophiomys imhausi
TTCTTCTTCTTCTTCTTCTTCTTCTTCTTCTTCTTCTTCTTCTTCTTTTAGTTAGTGCTTTAGTCACTGTAAGCCTCTAGGGGTCTAGGTTAGTTGGTTCTGTTGATCTTCATGTGTTGATTTCGACCCTGAGTTTCTTGTGTGTCTTCTTTTAGGATCTTTTCCTTATGTTTGTTTGTTTTGTCCAATTCTGGTGTGTTAGTTTTTATCTTATTATATTATATTAAAAGATAAGTAAAGATTGTTAAACAGACTGTTAAAACTGAGCTCCAAGTGGGACATGTGTGTCACCCACTCTGTAGCTCAGAGGGTGTAAGAGACAGACTGGAGCTGGACAGAACACTGTATTCCAGCATAACATGGCAGCTGTGCTCTCAAACTCTCAGCAGCTGTGATTATCAGTACACAATCTGCACCAGATTGGGGATTCTTTTCTGTCATTCTGGGAGGGAGCAATTATGAGGCAGCATCTTATATCTTAAAGATATAAATGCAATTAATTGATAGTAAGGGGATAAGAAACATTTTCTTCAATGACATAGCTGCTGGTAAAGTACTTGTGCTCCTGTAGGTAGCTCTGGTTGGATACACACAAGACAGTGGAAGGGGAGCCTGGTTGGGAATGGGTCAGTGGAAGTTGGGGGGACAAGAAAGGATTATTTTGGAGGGTAAATGCATTCAAAATATATTTTTATACATGTATAAAAAGCCATAATGAAACCTGTTATGTATAATTACTAAGTGCCAGCAAAGAGCAAAAAAAAAAAAAAAAAAGGATAATTTGCATCAAACACTTTTTGAGAAGTATAAATAGTCATATATGAGATCTTAAAATTCTCTCTTGTCATTTATTAAAAACAAAATGAGCCTTGACCTTCCATTGGCTTTTTCTTAAGTCATTACAACAGAGGTTGTCTTTTAGGAGGAAGAATTTAACCTGGGTAATCCACAATAGAGACATAGTTACACCCTGCTTGCTTTACAAGAACTATTTATTGCCCTCTAATAAACCTGCCTTCCCTGTTACCCCATTACTTACACTTTTGGCAAGGCCTGGAGGCACATGCTCGAAACCCCAGGACTTGGGAGGTGGAAGTGGGACCCAGAGTTCAAGACAATACCTGGTTATATAGTGAGTTCAGATCAGTCTGGGGTACCTGACATTGTCTCAAAATTAATTCTATAAAAGGTTTACACTGTTAATGCAGTCTGTACCTATTAGAGTACCATTTTTATTTGAACATCAAACTTATACTTCTCTGCCTCATCCTCATTTAACATTTATATTCAGGGTAATTGTTAGAGATTTTCTGGTTTTTAAATTTCAGGAAGAGGGACTGGAGTGGTGGCTCCACAGTTGAGAGCATGTAATGCTTTTGCCGAAGGTCAGAATCAGTTCACAGCTCCCACTTTGAGTGGCTCACAAAGCCTTGCAAGTCCAGCTTCAGGGGATCTGACTCCCTCTTTTGGCCTCTGTGGGTACCGGAGCTCATGTACACATACCTACACACAGACATACACATACTCATAATTAAAGTTATCTTTAAAAGTATCAGCATATTATATCTCGTTGAAATGAATGCCTAGAAACTAAAAATTCCCTGTTGGAAAAATTAATTCCCTCTTTATGAATATTACATGGTCTGTAGCATCTTTAATAAAGAAGCAAGCAAGTAAATGCATGCATGTGTGCACACACAGAAACAGACTTACAGACAGGAAAATGTTGTTAAAGGCTTATTTTTAAACCTAGAAAAGCTTCCCAATTATAACAAACTATCCTCTAGATGCCTGATAAGCCAGTTTAAATTCATTTGCTGTCACTATCATGAATAGTCACATTGTTTCTGAGTTATTCCTTCTTAACAAGCCAAGGAAAAACTTAAGTTACAGCAGTCACTTTTTGATGTGCCTATATGCTGTAAGGCAACTGGAGGAGTCTGTGACTGAGTTACAATTAAAATCTGACTGCCTAAAATAGATCCAGGTGGATCTGGGGACTTGTTTTCACTATCTGGGTTTTATATTCTATACTCTTGTCTTGGGGCAGATTAAAAGGGTGAGGGAATAATATTTTCTATGTTATTTTTTTTGTTTGCTTCAGTTTGCTAATATACCATGCCCATAGTCTTTAAAAATAGTTTTGTCTTTTAAGTCTCTCTCTCTCTCTCTCTTTGTGTGTATGTGTGTGTGTATGTGTGTGTGTGTGTGTGTGTATGTGTGTGTGTGTGTGTGTGTGTGTGTCTGGAGTTGGGTTATGTAGGTGCTCCTAGAGGCCAGAAGTCATTTGTCGGATCCCCTGGAGTTGGGAAGAGAACTTGGGAAGAGCAGTACATACACTTAACTGCTGAGCCATCCTTTCAGTCCATGTCCACAAGTCTTGAGTGTCACTGCACAGCCACTATTCATGCCTGAGACAACTCATTCTGGGATGGAGGAGAAGGCATGAGCCTGAACCCAGCTGTAGACTGTCCCTGATGTCCAGAAGTGGTCTAGCGTTGCATTGAGTCTACCTGCTGTCCAGTGGTGATCTGGCATTCTCAGCTAGGCTAATCTAACAAAGTTAATGATTCCACCAATCACCAGCATCATACAAAGTCAGTCATACAAGGTGGCTACAATGGATCCCATCTGACACCAAGCCCACACTAATGCCATTAAAACTCTGCTAAGAACTGCTGTTCCCTAATCCTGGCTAATGGGAGCAATTGCTACTCCTTTTGAGCTACAGCATTAGCTTCACTTTGCTCTTCTCCAAGATGAGACTTATTAAGATACTCAATGATAGAACTGTTACTGCTTCCTGACAGCATCATCTCTACAGCAAAGCCCCACTGCTCTCTGTCAATCACCCAAGACAGACCAAATGCTTGCTAATATCTTTCTGCAGCGATATCCCATATGGCATGTATTTTCCCTCATTGCAAGTTGCTTAATGGTAGCAATGGCGCTGTCGTCTGTGGGATGGAGGGATGTGCAAGGCAACCTTTTCATTTTTGCTGATTTCATGTGGTTTAGTAACACATGGGAGTTTGAGGGTACATCTCTGGGGGTCTGTGTATTGTTAGGAGAAGTTCAAAGCTGCTCTTGATTCAAGATTGCACTAGTTCCTATGAGGTAATAGGAAACAGTAAGCTAACTTTTAAATTAATTTGATCTAGAGAGAGGAATGGGAAGTAAATAGATAGTATCCCCATTAGAATTAATTGTCAATTCAACTCCACCTAGAATTATCAAAAAAAAGGGAGTCTCTGTTGAGTAGTTGTCTTTATCAAGTTGGTCTGTAGTTATGTCTTTGAGAGATTATTTTGATGAATAATTTATGGAGAAGGATCCAGTCCACTGTGAGCAATACCATTCATTCCTAGGCAGGTTGGCCTGGGATGTATAAGGAAGCTTAGTAGCTGAGCATGAGCCAGTAAGCAGCATTTTCCCCACTTTCTGACTTTAAGTTTCTGCCTGAATTCCTACCCTGAATGCCCTTGATTGAGTGAGAATAGAAGTGCAATCTAAGTAATCCCTTTGCTCATTAAGTTGCTTTTGGTTAGTGTTTTATTGCAGCAACAGAATGAGCCTAGAACAGATAGGGTTGAGTAGATATCTACAAGAGTGTACTAAAAGAAGACTGAAAAGACTCCACAAAGAATAATTTATAGAATTCTAGACACGTGGAAAGGCTTGGGATTAAGTTCTTGGGGAAGAATAGTTTTTAAAAATTATCACTGTAAAGCTAGTGTTCACAGCATAGTTAACTGCTCTAGATCCCATTCTGAAAATCTTTTGAGCTGAACCTCAGAACATGATGGTAAATGAAAGAATCCAGTCACAGAAGAATATGAAATACACACTCTACATATATGAATGTCCAGAGTGGGCAAATCTAAAAAGACATAAAGATAGTTGGTGGCTTCCAAAGACTGTAAGGAAAGGAAAGAGGACTGAGTTAATGGATACATAGATTTTTTTTTTGGGGGGGGGGGGGGGGGTGGTGATAAATGTAATTGTGGAAATGGTTTGCAGTGATTTACAAATATACTCAAAATAATTGTAGTTTATGCAAATTTTATAGTATGTGATTATAGTGATTTGATTGAGAACCCCCCGCCCCCAAAGGTTCAGGTGTTTGAATACTTTGTGCTACTATTTGGGAAGGTCATGGAACTTTTAGGAAGTGGAGTCTTGCTGAAGGAAATAATTCTCTTCTCTGGGGGCAGGCTTTGAGGTTTTATAGACTTGTCCCACTTCCAGATCACCCTCTCTTTCCTATGTTTAGATGAAAGATGTGATCTACCAGCTTTTTGTTTGTGTTCTGTGTTGCTATGCCTTCCTCACTATTATAGACTCTTATCATGTGCTGCCTTGTTTTATGTCAACTTGATACAAACTAGAGTCATTTGGAAAGTGGGAACCTCAATTGGGAAAATGCCTCCATACGATTAGGTTATAGGTAACATACCAAAAGAAGAGCAGAGAAGACTCCACAAAGAATAATTTCTAGAATCCCAGATACATGGAAAGGCTTGGGATTAAGTTCCTGGGGAAGAATAGTTTAAAGAAATTATCACTGTATGTAGGCAAGCTTATGGGGGCAATTTCTTAATTAGTGATTAATGTGGGAAGAGCCAGATCACTGTGGGAGATGGTATCCTGGGCAGGTGATCCTGAGTGTTATAAAAAAGCAGACTGACTAGCAGTGGAGGAGTGTTCCCCTTTCTCCAAATCCTTTCCTGCATGTGGAGTCATCTGAGTTTTTGATCTTAGCCATTCTGATGGGTGTGAGATAGAATCTCAGAGTTGTTTTGATTTGCATTTCTGTGATGACTAAGGATGTTGAGCATTTTTTACTGGTGCCTCTTGACCATAAACAATTCCTCTATTGTGAATTCTCTGTTTAGCTCTGTACCAATATTTGATTGGATTATTTGGTTTCTTGGTGTTTAATTTATTGAATTCTTTATATATTTTGGATATTAGTATTCTGTCAGATGTGGGGTTAGTGAAGAACTTTTCCTAATCTGTAGGCTGCCATTTTGTTCTAATGACAGCGTCCTTTGCCTTACAGAAGCTTTTCAGTTTCATAAGTTCCCATTTATTGATTGCTGGTCTTAGAGCCTGACTATTGGTATTCTCTTCAGGAAGCTGTCATGTGTGCCAACGAGTATGAGGGTTGTCCCCACTTTCTCTGTTATTAGATTTAGTGTCTGTTTTTATGTTGATGTCTTTGATCCACTTGGATTTGAGTTTTGTACAGGGTGATAAATATGGATCTATTTGCATTCTTCTACATGTTGACATCCAATTAGATCAGCACCATTTGTTGAAGATGCTGTCCTTTTTCCATTGTATGGTTTTGGTTTCATTGTCAAAAATTAAGAGATTGTAGGTGTGTGCATTTATTTATGGGTCTTCGATTACATTCCATTGATCAACCAGTCTGTTTCTATTCCAGTACCAAGCTGTTTTTATTTATTATTATTGCTCTTTAGTGCAGCCTGAAATCAGGGATGGTGATCTCTCCAGATGTTCTTTTATTGTACGGGATTTTTTCCCAACATATATTTATTTCTTCAAGTTACCTCTCAATCATAGCCCCCACCTCCTCCCCTCCCACCCTCCTACCCTCTTCCCCCTCTCCCTCCTATCCTCTTTTTAAAAATCTAAAGTATATCTTCCCCCCAACATCTCTGCCTTTTAGTACAATAAAAGGATCTTTTTCTTATAACAATAAGTACAATACAAAAGAATAAGAAGAATTAGGTAATAATTATGAAAATTATATGGTATAACATACATTCCCAATGTGCAGTCCATATGTATGTACTGGATTGTTTTAGCTATTGTAGTTTTTTATTTTTCCATATGCAATTGAGAATTGTTCTTTCAAGATCTGTAAAGAATTGTGTTGGCATTTTGATAGAAATTGTATTGAATTTGTATGTTGCCTTTGGCAAGGTGGCTATTTTTATTGTGTTGATCCTACCTATCCATGAGCATGGGAGATCTTTCCATCTTCTAATATCTTCAATTTCTTTCTTTAGGGACTTGAAGTTCTTGTCATACAGGTCTTTTACTTGCTTGTTTAGAATTACATCCAGGTACTTTATCTTACTTGTGGCTTAGTCAAGTATGTTGTTTTCCTAATTTCTCTCTCAGCCCATTTGTCTTTTGTGTAAAGAAGGACTACTGATTTTGTAGAGTTAATTTTGTATCCAGCTACATTGTTGAAGGTGTTTATCAGCTGTAGAAATTCTCTAGTAGAATTTTTGGGGCCACTTATGTGCAAACTTGTACAGCCACTTTGGAAATAAATCTGGTGATATCTCAGAAAATTAGGAATAGTTCTACCTTAAGACCTAGCCATACCACTCCTGGACATATATCCAAAAGATTCACCACCAAAAAAGGACATCAGCTCAGCTATGTTCATAGCATATTTATTTGTAAATAGTCAGGCACTGGAAACAACCTAGATGTCCTTCAATTGAAGAATGGATAAAAAATAAATAAACAAATTGTGGTACACTTATACAATGAAATACTACCCAGCTATCAAAAACAAGGAAATCATACAAGTTGCAGCCAAATGAATAGAAGTAGAAAAGCTCATCTTTGGTGAGCTAACCCATACCCAGAAAGATACACATGGTATATACTCACTTATAACTGGATATAAGCCACATAGTACAGAATAACAATTCTATAACCCCCAGACCAAAAGAGATGAGAAGTATCTACATAACTATCCTATGAGAGACCTCACTCAGCAGTGGATCCAAATAGATGCTAAGACACACAGCCAAACATTAGGTGGAGCTCTGGGAGTCATATAGTAGAGAGGCAGGAGGAATAGAGGGATCCGGAGGGGACAAGAACTCCACATGAAGATCAACAGAACCAACCAACCTAGGTCCCTTGAGACTTACAGAGACTGAAACACCAAGCAAGCAAGCAGCAATCAAACAAACAAAAACATACATAGACTGGACCTAGGCCTCTTCCACATGTATAGATGATAGGCAAGTTGGTCTTCATGTAGAGCCCTTAGCAAGTGAAGGGTGTTGGGGGGGGGGTTGTCTTTGACATGGACTCTGTTACCTGTTAGTGGAACACCTTCCCTAGCTGGGATGCCATGTTGAGCTCCAGTGCAAGAGGAAGCTCTTAGCCCTTTTGTGACTGATGGACCAAATAGGGTTGATATGTAGGGGGATTCCCTTATCCAAAGAGAAGGAAAGGAGGGAGATGGGGAAAGGGGAGAGAGGGTGGGGAAGGAGTGGGCTGCAATTGGGATGTAACTTGAATAACTCCCCCCCAAAAAAAAACTCAAAAAAGAGACTGAGTAAGCCATGAGAAAAAAGCCAGTATATAGCATTCTTCAATGGCTTCTACATCAGTTTCTGCTTCTGCATTCCTGCAGTGACTTTGATGTGTGATGATCTACAAACTGTAAGATGAGGCAACCCCTTTCCTCCCTGAGTTGTTTATCACAGCAACAGGAAGCAAATGAAGATATCCCTCTGGAACTATAAACCAAAGTAAAAGTTCTTTTTGGTCATGGTGTTTAGCAGCAGTGAAACATAACCAAATACAGTGGATGTCTTTAACGTAAAGATTACAACTGTATCAAGTAATAACTAAATACAAACTGAACCCATGAGGTCATAGTACCATTATATCTATATCTATATATCTATATCTATATCTATATGTATACCTATATCTATATCTATACGTATACCTATATCTACACCTACACCTACATCTAAATCTATATCTATATATAATGTTTAGCTGAGTGTGTCATGTCTGTAATTCTACCAAAAGGCAGAGGCAGGAGGATTGTGAAATCAAGGCCAATTTGGGTCAGAAAGTTAGTTCCAGGCTAGAGTCTCACAGCAATAGTTGAGACTAGGACTCAAGAAAACCAAGGGCTGGGGATGTTCCTCTCTGGTGGACTGCTTGTCTGGAATAAAGAAGGACCATAATCTTATCCCTAGGACCACACACAAATAAAACAGAAAACAAACAAAAATAAGAAGTTCAAGTACAGTTGATGCAATAAAGGGAAAAGTGAATATTCCTCAGCTAGAATGAGAATGAGAGTTAAAAGATGATGCTAATATAAGTACTTTGGCTGGATGTCATCAAGAAGTAGAGAGAATTGTTTTGTCATAGATTCTATTTTAATGCTTCCTCTTGAAGTAGGAGGCAATGTTACACAGAAGGCATGTGGGGAAGAGTAGGAGAGTATATCCAACTTTAGGATAAATAGATTCATTTTAAATCATATTTTTATTCTGTGTGTTCCATACATTTCTCAATGTATATTGATCATGTCCATCCATTTCAACCATCCTCCAGCTATTCCCCCAATGCCTCTCATCCCACATCCCTCCCAATTTCGTGTCCTCTTTATTTTTATTTTAATGAACATGTTTTTAGTTGGTCAAATTGGAACACTAAGTCAACTGTAAAGCTGTATCTCACAGATTGAAATGACACTCACCTATGGGGCTATTAGGTTCTTTGCAGCTAGGCTTTGATATCAACAGGTGGGAGAAAAAGAGCACTGATTTGATGCAGTCATGGCTGTGGGATCTTAGCCAGGGAAAGGCTAGGTTTTATGCATACAAGCAGCAGCTGTGCAGTCTGCTTGGATAAAGAGAGGAAGTAAGGTTTGGAGAAGTTCTCAGCCAAAGCATGCAGGACAGGAGGGAGGAATGGTGGCAGTGGTGAGGACCAAGCTTAGCAGGAACAAGAGTAAAACTGGGTCAAGAATGGGACAGTAGGGACTGGGGAGATGGCTCAGTAGATAAAGAGCTTACCACAGCAGCATGAGAACCAGAGTTCAATTCCCCATACCCATGTATAAAGCTAAGTGTGGCTTGAGCACTTGTAACCCTAGCACTGGGGATGCAGAGGCAAATGGATCCCTGAAAGCTTGCTGGGCAGCAAATGCAGAGTGCTTGGCACACTGCAGACCAGTGACAGACCCTGTATCTAAGAACAAGGTGAAGTGTGTCTGAGGAACACCACCCACCCAGAGTTGACCTCTGTCCTCTGCATGCTCAGCTGTGCAGACATATCTCCACCGCTCACTAGAATGGCAACAGTGGGGTGCCCTCCAGGAAAGAAGCCTGGTGTTGTAGGTTTTTCTTCTTGCCTAGTGGTGTAGATGCCATTACCCCACACATCTGACAAGGCTACATGTTTTGGGCTAATGAGTGGCTGGTGAACAGAGTGAGGCTCTATATCCGTGCGAGTTCAGACCATCCTTTTTTCTTCCCAGTCTTGCTTCTTTCCAGAGAGCTCTCCCCACTGTGCTGTAAGCAAAGTGCTCCGTGTTCAGGGTATAGAGCAAAGATCTGACTGGGTGTCCCAAATGTTCAAGAACTGTTGGTACCCATCCCAGAACAAAGCCAAACCCGTGGACTTGGGGAACTGCTAGTCTTCCCCTGGGGACTGGTTTGCCTTCTGGCTCAGTGGAATTAAGGAATAGCCAAGGAGCCAAGGCATGACTTCCAGTTTCCCTTGCTTTTTAAAATTTACCTTTGTTTTGTGAAGTGACAGGAAAAGTAGAGTTTTCAATTAATAGTTACACATTATGTTTTCTTCTATTTTTGTTTAAAAATGAGTTGGTTGGTTTTGTAGACAACTCTTTGAGTTTAAGTATTTTTTTAATAATTTATTTTTTATTTCTTCAAGTTACATCTCAATCACAATCCCCTCCCTACTCCCCCCTCCAGTCCCACCCTTCCACCCTCCTCCCCCCCCCCCCCCCCTCCCCTCTTCTTTTTTTTTTTTTTTTTAGTTTAAGGTATTTCTTTTTTCCCCCCAACAGCTCTCCCTTTCAGCCCAGAAAATGGTTCTTTTTCTTATAACTATAAATACAATACAAAACAACAGAAATAAATAGGCCACAATTATAAGAGTTATATGGCTTAGCATACATTCCCAATGTCCAGTCCATATGTATTTGGCACCTGACTTTAACATTCTACTATCTAACCATCTCCATGTGTTTAAAGTTCTATATCTAACTCAGCTTTCATACTAACTTGCCTCATAATTTTAAAAATATCTTCTTAGATCCAGAACACCCTCTTGATTCCTAAACAACTCAAAATTTAACTATGAGACTCTAGCTATCTATTCTTCAACCACTTCAGAGACCTGAGAGGGATAAATATATCTGATTATATAGGAAGTGCAGGGCCTGCAGCTTCCAAAACTAAAAAATGACATACCATCAAATTGTCCTTTGAGATCTCAAAATATATACACTAAAGGTTTGTTTAGCTCCAAAATATCAAAATAATTTCTTCTTTAATCCGGATTGAAAGGTAATACTTTATATATTGTCAAAAAAACCAAATTTGCTACAGGAAAAATATTACCTGACCACCCCCCCCCCCCAAAAAAAAAAGGTAATTGTCCCAGAGTTAGGATTAGGGCAGGGCTCTGTTCTTATCTTTCCAGGAGATTTAAAGCATCCATTCAAGGAATCCAGGGACAACTGGACAACAGAAACCTCAGCAGAAAACAGATCAAACACCAAAGAAGACGAGTGGCCCAGATGATCCAGCCTTGCAGACTTCTTCAATAGCAGTTTCCTCAAAAGTCTACAACCACAACAACTCAAAATCGCTAAGATCATTCATCTCCACAGACTACTCCAGCCAGATCTTCAGTAAAGCTCTGAAGATCAGCTTCTGTCTATGAACTTCTTAGGACATCTAAATAGCTGAGCACAAAAGGACTGAACATCAAATGATTCTATTAACATTTTTAACCATTTTTCCATTCTTATCTGGGCCCCAAACAGGTTTACTACGTCCCAAATCAGCAGGAAGTCATTTTAAGAGAACAACGTCCCATCCCCAGAAGGTGGGGAGGGTGTTCCCCCAACTTTGGTTATTTGATAGATAATAGAAATTTTTGTTATTTAGGGGAAAAGACTACAAGCTGTTAAATGGTCTTGTTAAATGGGTTTTGGAGGTTAGACCCAGGGACTTCTCTCTTTTGCTTTTCTGTATCCTCCTTTCTCTCCTATATAGGAGTGAACAGACTTGAGAAAAATGGGACATAGACATAGGAAAGATCAAGAAAAAAGGACAGATTATTGAATATAGCCTTATACCTTTGTATACTGATACAAAATTAATATTATATTTGGCTAAATTGGTATTGATCATTGTATATTAATGCAAAATTAAGATTGTATAGGGCTACATCGGTATTGATCTTTGTATATTGATACAAAATTAAGATTATATTTGGCCACAATGGTATTGACCCTTGTATATTAATGTAAAATTAAGATTGTATTGGGCTACATCGGTACTGATCTTTGTATATTGATACAAAATTAAGATTATATTTGGCCACATTGGTATTGATCTTTGTATATTGATACAAAATTAAGGGTAACGCTTCTTAAAGGTATTGTTTGTAGTAATACTTAAAAATGAAATATCAAGTTTTGACCTCTCGCTACCAACTGACATAAACTGTTTAGGATAATTAAGAAACGGAAACTAATAGTCATAAAAACGTGTCATTTTGTTAGTTACTGTGACAGTCTATCACAGTTATTTTCTTTTTTTTTTCACAGTTATTTTCTAAGCTACTCAGAAATCAAGTTGCTAAGAGACAAGCAATATTTGCTTATCTAAATATAAGAGATAGATAGGGCATCTTCAAAAACCTCAAGAGATCTGCAGAATATGGCATTCAAAGATGTTTTCTTAACTTAAGATTTTTTGATATCGAGACATGTCAGCTCCTGACAGCACCCCCTATTCTACTCCAAGTAGAAGATGAGCATCGAAGAATCTCCAGTGGGAGATGATTGAATTGGTGGTAAGCTGTTCTCTTGGCAAGAAAAATCCCTTGCTTCAACTGTAGACAGACTTCTGTCCAAAAAGGACAAAACTTGGAAGCAGATAAGTTGACAGCCTAGCTCTGCCAAGACAGGGTAGGTAAGTCCTTCATAATTCCTGCTCTACAATCAATGTCTGTCAGAGAAATGGAGCCAAATGGCTGAAGATTGATGCTGTAATGTATGGAGAGAAAATGGGAACTGTCCAGGCAATAATAATGATAAAGCCAGAGCTGGTGGCACTTGTCTTTAATCTAAATACTTTGGAGGCAGCAGCAGGCAGATCTCTGTGAGTTCAAGGCAAGCCTGGTCTGCATAGTGAGTTCCAGGCCAGCTAGGGCTACACAGTGAGACACTATCTCAAAAAGAAAAATAATGATGAGATTTCTCAGTGGTTACTACTGCCAAATCTGAGGAGCTGACATGATAGAAGGAGAGAACCAACTCCTGAGACTTGTCCTCTGATCTCCATGTGCACACCATGGTGCATAAGCCCCACTGCTCACACCCACATACCTCAAATAAGCAAGTGAAGTATAATAAATTTAAAACATATGGTTATTGTGTGTGCATGATGTGCATGTATTCGCGATGTGCGTGTGTGTTCATAATGTGTATGTGAGTGCATGGTGTGTATGTGTGTGCATGTGGAGGTCAGGGAACAGTTTTATGGATCAGTTCTCTCCTTCCACCTCTGTGTGAGGCCTGGGGGTGGAACGCAGGTGCTCAATAGCAAGCAATTTACCGGCTTAACCATCTCACCAGGCCAAATACTAAAAAAAAAAAAAAAAAAGGTAAACACTTGTTTTACTCAAAAAGTAAACACACCAAGCATACAATCTGGCTGCTTCTTCCTAAGTCTTTTACAAGAACATTAATTCTACATTAATTCTAAACTCACTTTACACAACTGAAAACAATAATATAGATGTTATTTAGTGTATGAACGAGTGAACTTTGCTATACACAGTTGGCTACTCAGCAAAATGATGCACAATAATACAGACCTTAGTCACTATAGCTCCATGTGATGTAGAGGCCACACAAAGATGAGTGTAAGTTTGTTCGCATTTCTAGAAATGGCAACACACAGTGGCAGAGAAGGTGAGCACTTGCTTCCCTGATTCCTGGAGGAACAAGATGGGCCAGGTGGAAGGAAAGTCTGCTAATGGGTATGACTGACATCTGTGAGTGACCAGTGTGTATTCATTTATTAAACAATTTCTTATCCTTTGGCCATTACACACACACACACACACACACACACACACACACACACACACTAATATATGTGTGATTTTTCAATCCTCTCCTCTCATCCTCTTTGTTCCACTCCCACTTCTGAAACTCTTCCCACGGAGTTCTCTCCTGTTTTCATGTTCTTTGTTTCTTTTGTTTTTTGTTTTTGTTTTTTGGTGGTCCACTCAGTTTAATTAGGGTTCCTTGCATGAGCACTGTGTGTGTGTATTGTTACTGGAGTATATATAACAATGTGTGAGTTTTCATCTTGTATGATAAAATGAATGTGTCCTTTGTACACATTGCTTCTTGTAGCATTTGGCTTCCTAGGCATCTTGGTACACGGAGTGTAATTCACCTTCTGCATGTTAAAGAGTGGATTCTCAGGGTAGTCCTTCAAGGCAGTTTGTTGTCTTTACATGATTCCCCCACATGGGGGCACCAGTGGCCCTGGTTTTGGACTTCTCTGCTCTATGAACCTGCTCGTTTTTGGACTTCTCTGCTCTATGAACCTTCTCGTTTTTGGCCTTCTCTGCTCTGTGAACCTGCTCGTTTTTGGACTTCTCTGCTCTATGAACCTTCTCGTTTTTAGACTTCTCTGCTCTATGAACCTTCTCGTTTTTGGCCTTCTCTGCTCTATGAACCTTCTCGTTTTTCTGACTCCGTTGCTGGACCTATTTAACTGCACTCCACCCAGAAATGGCAGGCAGCAGTTTTCTGTTTCTTGTCACTCCGCCCTCCCCCACCAGGGAGCTGAAGCCCAATAATAAAGAAATCAGTAGCACCTTGCTTCCAGTTCTTGTCTGTTTCTTTAAACAACTTGGACCTCCAGCCTGGTTCAGGGAATCCTTACAGTGGCCTGTCACACACAGATGCTCAGCAATGGAGCTGGATACAGACTGTAACAAGACCTCTCTGTGGGCAGCGCCAAGGAGCCCTGGGTGACGTACCACCCAGGGTTTGAGGCTGGAATGGGACAGACACATTCAGTGCAGACAGTGAGACACTCCTGGTACCTGTTCTTGACTTCTTACGGGTGCTGTCCTGGGACTCGAACCCATTCTTTCTAACACGTGCTGCAAATCCATGCTGACACATGCAGTAATGGGAATTCCATTCCTTCCAAGGTGCTGGATCTATGGATGGATGCTCATCCTGTGGCAGGAGTGAAATCTTCTGAACATTCTACTATGCCCTGTGTTCTGGTCACAGGAAGAGATGTGTCTCAGTTACTCTTCTCATTGTTGTGATCAAATGCATGACAAAAGTGACACGAGGCAGGAAGGGTTACTTCTGACTCCCCTCTGGGTACAAGCAGTGTGTAGTGCTTCATGAATTCATGCGACAGGCTTTAATTTTTAGAGTGGAACAGTGATGAACCCAGGCACCATACATTTTGTCTGCAGGCACATGTGCCAAATTTCCATATAGCTGGCCACATCTGAAATCAGTTATCTCTGGAGGTGTCAGTTTCTGATGCCCAGGATATATGGAACCTGCTTTGAGGAGGCCTGACCTGCCACAGTAAAACATGCAGATCACCGAGACTTGTCACAGCCATCTGTGATAGACTCTGGACCACTGGAATGTTTTATCTTGTACATGACTATCAACTTAAACCCAGCTGGGTCCTTAGATCCTGGATTTTAAGGAGCCAAAGAGAGAAGCAGTTTGCAGTCTGCCAGGCACAGCAGGCTGACAAGCACACACAGTGGCATTGTGCTGAACATCACGGCTCTACTCTTGGCAAGATGGTCAGTGAGGAATGGATAGGGGATCTGGTCTCAGAGGTGTGAGACCGTCTCACCTTTAGGCACCTTGCCCAGACATTCTGACTGTTCCATGTTAGCACCTGGCAACCAAGTCCCTAAAGGTGATCCAAATGATGTCTGGTTTGTTTTTTTGCTTGTGGATTTAAAAAAAAATGTCATATTTGGTAATTTGCTGCAGGGCTAAGAAAAAGACTCCTGTTTTAAAAGGACCACCCTGTGTCTTTCCGATGGTCTTCCCTTGGCAGCATATTCCTTTCATGTTCCCATTCATCTCATGCTTTTAGGTGATGAACATTTGTTCAGAGGTGGCACACAGTGTTGATCCCATGCCTGTTCCTACTGGCATGCTGATAGCAGCTGGTGCTCTGTCTTGCCACCACCAGTTCCCTTGTGAATGCATGCAGCAACTTGTCTGTGGTCTGATTTTGCACATCTTCCTAGTGCATTCAACTCCCGAAGTCAAAGAGGCAAATAGGACAAATCATCTGAGGACTTCAGAAGTGTGTATCAGACAAAAAATATTTATCAAGGTCTTAGTGTGTGCCAGGAAATGCTACTTGCAAGTGGATGATAAGTTAGCAAGACAGAGCTGAGGGAGAGCTGTCCAGCAGAGGGAGAGTTAGCAAGACCAAGGCTGAGGGAGGGAGCTGTCCAGCAGAGGGACAGTGAAAGCCCTTGCTGGAGTTTGCAAGGGAAGATGTTAGGTGATGCTCCCTATGGCAAGAATGGAGAGAGTTGTAGGAGAATGGGCCAACATGAGGCTGGAGAGAGATGATCTTGCAGACCCTGTTAAGGGTTTGATACATTTTTGTAAATATAATAGGACTCAAAGATGACTTACATGTCTATTGACAATCTGGTTTTTATTTTTCAAAATTATTTAATGTGTGTGTGTGTGTGTGTGTGTGTGTGTGTGTGTGTATGTGTGTGTAGGTATATGTACAATAGCACAACTTGCAGGAATTGGTTCTCTCTTTTTAGCATGTAGATCCTGGGGATTGAGCCTAAGTCACCAAATTTGGTGGTTAGAGCCTTTACCCTTGGTGGCCCCAACAGTATGTTTTTACTGCAGAGAAATTTGTGTTTGGTTAATAAGTGGTTGTTACAATATTGCAATGCTAGTAAATTTTGTCTGTAGGTTGTTAGAGACAAGGTTTTTCTGTGTAACAGCCCTGGGTATCCTAGAGCTCACTCTGTAGAACAGGCTGGCCTTGAACTCATAGAGATCTGCCTGCCTCAGCCTCCTGAGTGCTGGGATTAAAGGCACATGCCACCATGCCCAGCCTACATTTTTTTTGTTTTTTTTTTGTGTTGTTACAATGCTATTTTAATATACAACTACTTGTCATGTAGGCCACACATTTCCAGGGAAGTTGTTTTTCCATTTATATAAGAAATACTGAGACCTACCTCAATGTGTTTTGGAGTTAAGAAACTGGAGTTTCCTTTGCCCTTTCTAGAAGGGACAAGGGAGGGTAGCAGAAAAGAGCTAAACTTGTCTGCTTAACAAAAGAGGGCATTTATCTAGATGTGCCACTGTTGGGTTGTGGGTATGCTCATGCTCAGCTTCACTGATGCTAATCAATTGCCTTCCAATGTGGTACTTCAAACTTGCAGTCCCTTCTGCAGTATGTAAGCTGTTCCATATTTTCTCTGATGCCTGGAGTCACCAAACTAAACTCTCACCAGTCTGACATGTGGATGTCACTGTTGTTGCCATTTTTATTTATCCAACCACTGGTAAGGGCAGATGTTGATTCATAGGCTTACTAGCCATTTTTTTCCTCATGTATAATTAAAAAACTAATTATCATGTGTATGTGTTTGTGAGAATGTATGTTCATATGTACGGGACAATAAATGCTTGTGTGTGTTTGTGGAGGTCATAAGAGGGCTTCAAGTGTCTTCCTCTATCACTCTCTGCCTATTCCTCTGAGGCAGGGTCTCTCTCTCTCTCTCTCTCTCTCTCTCTCTCTCTTTGACTGGGGTTCTTGTTTTCTCAGACAGATTGGAAGCCAACAATCCATAGAAATTCTCCTGTCTCAGTCAACATATTGCAATTACAGGCATGTGTGGGGCACCCAACTTGTAGGTTGGGTGCTGAGATTTGATTTCTGATCATCATAATTGTGCAGCAAGAATTAATAACCCAATGCTTGATCTTTCTGGTACATGATACATGATTTTTTCCTCTTTATATTGTTATTTTTTTATTTTCTGCTGGATTGTTTTCAAAGCCAATTTTTTGGTATTTTATGCTTCTGTCTTCTATGTTTTTGTTAAGCTTTGTCACCACAGATATATTCTCCCAGGCTGGAAGTATTTTTAAATTTTATGTGATGTTTTATGCTTTACATTTCATGGTAGTAAAATTTATCAATATTTACTTGAACTAGTTTGCTTGTGGCTTTTAGAATTTTGTTGAAGATTGTTTTTAACAGGGCTGGGGAGATGGGACAGTTGATAAAGAGCTTGCCAAGCAAACAGGAGGACCCAGGTTTGCATGGCCAGCACACGTGTCAAAAGCTGAACATGATGCCATGTGTCTGCAATCACCATGCTCACAGGATGAATTCACGAAGCTCCCTGGCTGTCCAGTGATATGAAAAGGTGAACCCCAGGTTCACTGAGCAACTCTGCCTCATAAAACAATAAGAAATAATGTGGGGATCAATTGAGAAAGACATCCAAAGTTGAAATCCAGCTACCATGTGCACATGCACTCATATGTGTATATTATATGCACATTCCTACAAACCAAACACACCACTCTTGTTTAAGCTGGGCATGACTCCTCAGACTTGTAATTCCAACTAGTCTTGACACAGGTCTTCCAGGACCACAGGTCCAAAACAGCCTGGGCAACTTACCAAGAACTTGACTCAAAAAATTTAAGAAGATACCATTTAAGAAACCCTATTACAAAGAAATATTTTCTTATGTGATTTCAAAGCTTTGCTTTCCATATTTGCTTTTTGGGTAGGCTAGAGTGTATTTTTGGGTAGATATTAAGTGGGAATGTGATCCAATTAAAGAGATGGGCAAGCTGGCCTTTTCACCCCCAGCTGAGCAGGACACCTGCGCCTGCTGCTTTGTGGTGTGACGTCACCTCACACGCTCTGCAGCGTCTTTTGAGCCTGTTCTTACATCAGTGTCTCTCAATCCCATCAACACAGCCTTACAACAGGTTCCTAAAACTTAACTTTTATATTCCTTGATAAGTTCATACTTGTGTGTTACGTATTTTGATCATTTTCACTCCAGTGTTCCCTTTCCAAGAATAAGTTTTAAAAAATTGATAGAACAAGTTATGATATCCTATTTCTTTCAAATTATTTTGGATATTGAAAATATTTTTATTAGCAGATATTAATTATATGTAATAGTAGGTTCCATTCCAACATTTTCATGCCTGCGCACAATGTGTCTTGGTCATGTTTGCCCCCATTACACTCCCACACCCCCACTCTTGTTGATCCCATTCTTCCCAACTGTCTAACTAGTCCTCTTTTGCTTTTATGTTTCCCTTTATGATCCAACAAGTCTCATGAGGGTTGCAGAAGTGGCTGAGGGTACAGGACCCTTGCCAATAGTGACATCACTGAAAAAGCAAGTCTCTCCCTTTCCTATGGATATTGTTTTGACTTGTTTCTCTGTTTTGTCTCTTATTTTTTGAGACAGAGTCCTGTAGTGCAGCTGAGGCTGGTCTTGAACTTGTGGTCCTTTTGGCTTAACTTCTCTAGTGCTAGATTATTAGGCATATCGCTCACGTGCCTGTGTGTTTTGGATATTCTCTACCTTGAGCTTTTGTTTGCGTATTTCATATAAGATTTTATTGTAAATTCTTCCATTTATGTGTTGAAATTCACCTACATGTGCCTTTCTTGTGCTATTCTTGGCTAGTTTCAGAGTTTTAAATCCTCATGGGATAGATGGGACAACTTTTCTTCTTCCATTCCATGAAGCTGTTTGACAAAATGGAGATCCAATCTGTGGGGGATGGTGTGTTAGATACAAACAGGTTTGTCTGTGTGGCTCTTTCTGAGTTGTATTTTTCATAAAAAGCCAGGAAAGTATTTTCTTAGCTTTTATGAGCTTTTCCAGCAAATTCTGGAAACCAAAGAGGGTGTTATGGGGCCCCAGACTTGATAGCTGGATGTTCAGAAGTGTAGGTCGATTGTTTCTTTCCCCAGATTGAAGCATTTCCTCCTTTGGGGGAAAGAGTGACACTCAGAAGGTTCAGAAAGCTAAAGGACCTAGAAGTCTTGAGAAGTTCAGAGTTACACAATTTTTAAGGGCCTTCCCCAAGGTTAGAAAAGTAATAACAAATGCCTTGGCAATTCTTCTGCAGAGCTACCTACAGATTGAGCAAGGAGTTTCACGGATGCAGGTCCTGGAGTTGCCACGAGGCTCAGGTGGGAATGTTGGTGATGGAGCTGCTTTTGAATCATATGAACTCCTGACCCATGCTCCTGGAAGTAACCTCAGTTCACTCACTGTTTCTTGAAGTTGGACTTGTTGGACAATCTTTGCTGTGCTGTCAGAGCCAGATCTGAGGTGAACAGGCTTTCATTCACATCTCTTCAGGAAAAGTTACACAATGGTGGTTGAACTTGGGATTTTCATCTGGGATTGGGGCCACTTCATGATGCAGAGCCCTAAGCCTGTAGGGTTTGTGCTGACTCTGGGTGTTGGTGATATGGTTGCTTTATCAGTAGGCTGTCCAGGTCATTTCTAAGTACTGAGAGGTTGGAAGAAGACACACAGACTGTCTGGTGTTCAAGTGTGGGCAGAAGCACCTCAACACTGCTGAGCCAGCTTTCCTCTGGTTATCCCACAGTGGATCTGCCTGATTCATGCCTTTTAGTTAGTTTTTTTTTTAGGTTTTTATTTTTATAAAAATCACAGCATCAAATATTCTATAGAACTTCTTGTTAAAGCTGGCAACCCCACCCCTTACCCATATGAAACAAGTTTAAGTTCTTTCAGATGATTTTTCTTACTGTTAACTGCCATCTCTATAGTACGTTTATATTTATACTCCATTGTGTGTGTCTCATGTGGGTATGCATGTGTGGAGAGCCCACAGATCCGCACTGGGTGTACTCCCCAACTGCTGTTCAGCTGAGTTTTCAGAGACAGGGTCCCCTACTGATCAGGCTAGGCTGCCTCATCAGGGAGATGCAGGGGCAGAAAGGTGACTTCTCTTCCTCTGCAGCCCCAGGTTACAGACATGTGCTGCCACGTCTGTGTTTTGTCTGTGTTTTTGTTTTTGTTTTTTTAATGTGAGTTCTGGTGATCCAGACTCAGGACATCAGGCTGGTGTGGTGAGCCCTTTACCAACTGAGCCATCTTCCCAATCTTCCACATAAAAATAAGAGAAACCCCCAAAACCAAACTAGACATACACATTAGTTTCCTACTGTGGAGTCAAAGAAAACATGCTGAATTCTTAGTTAGCCCTGTCATGTAGTTTGTTCATAAAATCTTCAAAACAGCCATGCTGAGTGCCCTGGGAAGGCTTCTTAAACACTTTCTGCAAATCTTTCTATTTGCACTATAGCTTTCATTATTTTTACCCCATACCAGAGATCCCCAGTGCCACCAACTCTAAGGCTTCCCAGTCTGCTGGGCTAAGGCCTGTTTCTTTTTTATTTTCTTCACTTCCGTCTAAGTTAATTACCAAGGATCTACTTTCTGTGCGGCTTTCAAAATGTCATTGCTAACATCTCTTTTACCATCGTCTTTGTTTTTGTACGTCTAGACCTTTAAAATGTTAACTGCCATTTTCATAGGGATTTTGAAGTAGATCATAAATAAATTCATATGTTGAATTTGTCACTTTAAAATTATTTTTGCCTGTATGTGAGAATGTGTGGTGCCTGGGAACATGGGTGTATGTACATGCATGTCCGTGAATGCACGCAGCAGACGTTGGAGGTCAGGTGAACCACCCCATCACTCTCTGCCTTGTCCTCTTGAAACAGATTCTTACTGACCTTGAAGCTAGGTGGCCAGGAAACCCTGGATCCTCTTACCTCTGTCCCCACAGTGTTGGGGCTTCAGGGCCACACACAGGGCTTCTCATGGGTTTTGAGGGTTCTTGCACAGCATGCTCTGTCAGCCTCTATGCTATCTCCCCACTTCCCATGTGTCACCTCTCTCCCCAAGTCCCATATAGCTTTCCATTTTTTGTGCATTGTTGTCATGTAGGCACGTGTTTTATATATAAAGTGGGATTTAAAATTAAATGCTTCTAACAATTAAAGAAACATTTGATCTGTCTGTGTGCATTCAAAATTATTACCACATTTTCTGCTTGAAACAAGCCCTCTCACTGTGTAGGTCAGGCTGGCCTGGCACCTTCTCACCTTGGTCTCTCAGTGCTGAGATCACCGGAGGAGTCACCACCAGCTCAGGCTCCCCTGCTTTATTTAACGGTTCTTTCCCCTTGCTCTGTTTACCCCTTGCGTGTTGGAATGTTACAGTGTCCAGACTCTTCCCATTTTTACTGTGGATGTTTGGAAGCTAGGATTGTAATTTTTAGGCTTTCAGTGACTAGACACCCTTGATCTCTCTCTGAGTTTGTGCTACTGGTCAGGCTTTCAAGGCACTTGGGAGGTGCGGCTGTTGGTAAGATCTGTGCTTGCTTTAGCTTCTGTGAGATGATCCATGTTAATTGTGGTTTGTTTTATGTATGTTGTGTGTCTGTGTGTGTATATGTGTCTGTGTGGTGCTAGGGATTTTACTCACAAAAACAGGGAAAGAAATGGAGACACTATCCATTTTTAAAATGGGACAAGGATAATATCAATTTCTGTCAGTGAATCCTTCCTCTTTTTGTTTTCTGGAACTATAGAGTTATATTTTTAAACATTAAAAAATTTAATTTGGGCATGGGAAAATAGCTAAGGGGTAGAGTGTTTTCATAATATTCACATTACCCTAGATTAATCCCCAACACACACACACAAATGTCCATACTCACACCACACACACACTCACACCACACACACATCATACGACACACACACTCACACTACACACACACACACACACACACACACACACACACACACACACACACAAACACACACAACAATGAATGCAGTTCCAGCAGTCAGAAAGAAGTCCTGTGAGCCTGGACTACGTATTAATTTTGAGCCCAGCCTGGGTGTCAGAGTGAGACTGCCCAAACAGACAAATGAAAGGAAAAGGAGAGGGGGAGGAAAAGGAATGAGGAGAGGGAGGGGAGAGGGAAAGGATGAGGGGGAGGGAAGGCAATTGACAAACAGTTAAAAATCTATTCTTTTATTTTGCAGCTTTATGTTGGACAGCTACCCATGTTTGACCAAGAACTTGATTAATTTCTGCACTGCCATCATTTTTATCCTCTGTGAAACCTCTGTGGGTTCACTCTTTGAAGTATCCTTTAAAGTTCTCATCACTGAAGGTTTGAGGAGAGCCTGTTCCTATAGTTGTCTATCTAAAAGTCTATTTCCTTCCATTTAGAATTTCATATTCTATGCTGTTCTTCATTTTTTAAACAAATAGCTGGAGATTAAGCTCGGTGGTTCAGGAGAGCCAGGGTGTTTGTGAAAAACCAGCTCCTTGCCTGTCAGACCCGTGGGTGGAAACTGGCCATGTTGAGACTGCACATGTCATAGAAACCTGCAAGTTGTATGAAATTTGGTTTTGTTTCTCTCTCGTTTCAGGGAGCTGGCCCACAGACACTGTCTAGCACCAAACACTGTCTCTTGACCACCTGGAATCTGTTTTAGGTGTGGTGATACATCAGGGGTGAAGACATAAGCATCCATGCTTTGTGGAACTTAGATTCGAGCAGGATGACATCCATGTCTGTCTGCAGTAGCACTGGATTAAATGCTATGGTGAAAATACAAAGCAGAAGGGCGAATGAGGGGCAAGAGGGGGGTGAGCAGATTTACAAGGGAGGGCTTACTGGGAAGGTAATGTTTGAGCTAAGATCCTGAGAGAGCTAGCAGGCTCTCCTCCACAGGCATCTGCAAAGAGGGAACAATGCAGAGCCCACAGGCAGGAGGCCAGCAGCTCTATCAGGTATTTTTATGAAACACAAAGGTGGCTGTTGTGCCTACAGTGAGGTTAAGTTTGAGCAGCAGGTTGAGAACAACTGAGATGAAATCAGAGAAAATTAAGTTAGCTCACAGAAGGTCATGCTGTTACATGAAGTGGTTTGCTTTTTCTTCTGAATGATATGGGCAGCCACTAAGGGTTGGAGCTCACCCGCCCAATGTCCTTACAGATAGAAAGGGTTTATGCCACAGCCATTGCTCTTTGGGATGTGTATGTTGATAGTGTACCAGGATCTGCCCCAGCGATCTGACATGCAGAGTCATGGGAGCCCAGGTGGACGTGGTCCACAGACCCCTCAGGAGACTAGAGCTTGGCCACAGTAATCCCTCTGCTCCATCATGGATCATCATGTTCTGGGTCTTTAAAGACCCTTTGATAATTTGTGGCAGCCTTGTTCGGCTCTGTGAGGATACAGACATCAGAGAGTACAAATATTCTCTCTGTGCTTCTCATGCAGTAATTCTTTTCCCACAAATCAGCCTAAAGGCAGTAATCAGAGATATGGCCCAGACCTGTACATAAATAGGTTTCTGTTGAAGGAAGGTCTAATACATTGATTCTGAGGGACTGATTTCAATGCTGAGATCTGGTTATTGCCCCTTCTGAGCCATTCTCTTTATTGGTTAATAAAAGTCACTGATGGACAATTAGTTGGGCAGAAAGAATATAGGAAGGTGGGAGTTCCTGAGATGGAAACAGGAACCCTGCATTTTACACAGAGGAATCTCTCTTTCCTCCAGGAGACAAGGAAGCAGACAGATGTGTTTGAGAACTCTGGAAGGTAACAACAAGCACATGGCTGTTTGGGATTAGGTGGTCCAGGTTAATTTAGATTAGCTAGTTGAGAGTCTGTCCAGCTAAGGGCTACATGTTGAAATATTAAAAGGTCTTGCTGTATTCAATTACTGGGGAACAGGCTGTGGTGGCCTATAGTCCACCAGTCAAAGCATTCCAGGCCCATCGGCCTCCCACCAAGCCCTGGTGGCTGTCCTTCCAGACTGTTGGCAATTCTGCTGGTCTAATATAACAGTTTATTGTTATTAATAAATATCTTTCAGCTGTCCCACCAAGCTGCCCTGCCAAGCTACCCCACCAGGCCTATCGGCTTCTAAGGCAAGTCAGGCCTGCCAATCTTCTGCCAGATCACCAGCTGCTACGCGGGCCTAATATAACAAGTTATCGTTATCTATGAATATATTAGTTAACAGAGTTTAGATTGCAGGTGGTGAAGGCCTCCTTTGGCCCAGGGCTTTTTCACCAGGACTAGTCAGGCTGCCAGTTAAGACAGGCTAATCCTGCAGGCCTCCCACCAGCCGGATAGCTGCTCCACTGGCCTAATCTTATAGTTTATACTTATTAATAAATACAATTGAAAACTAAGTTGCAGTTTCAGGTTTCCCTTTTACCTGTACTAGTAACAAAGTGAGGGAAAACCCAATTTCCTCAATCATAATTGAAATATAATGTAAGAAGTAACATATAGTGTTTTAGATTTTAAAATTTACCAAATAGTTAATGGCATGGAATATGGTTACAATACAAATGTAAATGAAAAAAAGCAGGATTAACTATGACCATATATGCTATAATTTTAATTTGTAAGAACTCAGGAAAAATTGAGAAAGGTTCTCTGGAAAAAAGAACTGGGGTCAAATACATCAACACATTGATATTAATGTATTTTCAAGATTTATAAAGAGGTATGTATTACTTTTCTAGTTAGAAAAATATGATACAAAATAGCTGTCTCTTAATATATATGATAAAAAGACAAATTTGCTACATAAAATAACATGTAAAACTGAATGCACACATAAAATGTCCTCCACAGTGAGAGTGTAAAATCCACTGTGAAGATCTTCAGCTTCAGAGTGGCTGGTCTAATCCTATGGAAATCCATTTATACTCATCAATTTTTGAGTCCAGTTAATTTCAGTGCATGATAGTTTTAATTTGTAAGTTTTTATAATAAAGTTAAAAAAAAACTGAAGGCCAAGCTGACATCTAAATATTGCTGTTATGAAGATGTTCTGTTGTGTTTAACTTTTGTTTATAAACAGTGATTATAGAGATAAGGAAAAGAATAAGAACTGTCAGGTTAATTTTAAAACTTGGCTTGTAGGCTTATTAAAAACATCTTTAAAAGAAAATAAGATCGCACACAATCTTTTTATAGCAGGGTGACAAATATGTCATTAGGTAAAGTGCGTGTTGGCATAAAAATGAATGTAATTTATATTTGAATTTTTGGCTAATCAAATGACATATGTTTTATTGTCTTGCAGTTATATTAATGAGCAATATTTAATTAAAAACTAATTGAATATTCCAGGAGGCAATTATCTTGCAATAGAGATGCCAAATCTGACAGGGGGAGGCAGGTGAGCAGAAAGCAGAACTCATGTAATTATTCCCCTTGGAGATGGAAAGGAGAGCCCACACCTCTCATAGAGAGACTTGTGAAGATTCCGACCCAAACTGCACTGTATCCTTCCTTGAACCTGACTCAAACTTTCTCAATCAAGCAAGCCATGTGCAGTGGAAGCAGAGGCAGGTGCTGCTCATTAGTTCACAGATGAAACTCTGCAGATATCTTTTGAGCCTAGCCCAGGAGAGTTAACCTCACTCTGCTCACTTACACTGACCCTGGTACCAATTGTGTGCTTTACACTTCACGAGTGTAATTGTCCAAGTGATGAAATGGAGGGATTGAAGAAGGAAGTCTGCAGAATTTTGGATATACCTTACGTTTCAGACTAGTTTCAGGAGTTTCCCACAGCATATGAACAATTACTGTGACTCAGGAGACACAGAGGAAGAGAGCACTTTGCTTGACACTGGTTTTAGGAGTAGCAGTAGAAATATTGAACATGGTGTCTTTGGGCCATGGTTCTGCAGCCCTGAACAGATGCTTGGTAGAGAGGCATAGAATGAAAGGCCAGCAAGATGCTGCATGTTTAGCTGCTGACCAAGACCATATATTGGTCAGTAGTCGTGGAGGACAGCTTGCAGCATGGAAAGCTGGCTTTGGTTTGGTTTTATTTTAATCTGCAATGTAAACAAACAAGCAAACAAAAAAACAAAACCAACAACTAAGGAAAACCAAACCCCCAAAAGAATGAAAACTCAGTGGGCTGGGGTGATAGATCAATTTAGAAAAGTGATTAGTAAATTTGTAAAATTAGTTAATTAGTAAAAAGTAAAGTGATGTCAGGCAAGCATCCAATTCCTCTTGTTGGGAAGGCAAAGGCAGAAGGATCATAGGGACTTGTTGGGCAGCCAGCCTAGCTGAATCAGTAAGCTCATTCAGCAAGAGTGCCCTGTTCCGTGCAGTAATGTAGAGGGCTAGTGATATGGCTCAGTGTGAAAAGGACTTGTGCCAAGCCTTGATCCCTAGGTCTCACATGGTAGAAGGAGATAATGACTCCCTCAAGATCACAAATAAGCTGTAGCAATTGTGAACACACACACACTTACACAGGCATGCATGTATACATGCGCACACGTGTAGTAATGATACAAACATGAGATTGAGAGTGATTTGGGATGACACCTGGCATTTACCCCTAGCTCCATCTCATCCCAATCTAAGCACACACATGAACATGTAGACAGAGACAAAGAAGGAGAGTGTGGTCGTTTGAATGTGAATGGCCTGCATAGGCTCCTACGTTTGGATGGCTGGTCCTTAGTTAGTGGAACTGTTTGGGAAGACTTTAGAGGTATGGCCTTGTCAGAGGAAGTGTGTTACTGAGGGTAGATTTTGAGGTTTCAAAAGCCCATGCTAGGGCCAGTCTCTCTCTCTCTCTCTCTCTCTCTCTCTCTCTCTCTCTCTCTCTGCCTGCAACTTTCATTACTGGTCCAGCATCATGCCTGCTTGTCTGCCACCATGTTCTCTACCATGACGATGATGAATTAACTCTCTGAAACTGTAACCAAGAAGTAAATGCTTCTTCTATAAGTTGTCTTGTTTATGATGTTTTTGTCATGGTAATAGAACAGCAACTCCAACAGAAAGCGTAGCCTAGCCCTAGCAAGTACTGTTAACTTCTCAAAGACACTAGGCAGGTCATCAAACAAGTTGGCTTGTTCCTATGATTATCCAACAAGGGAGAGCATTGAGGACAGAGCTTCAGCAATGTCTTAAAATATTCTTTTATCTTTTTTCAGCCTGTGACTAGAGTAAGGATTGGAGCTCAGGTAGAGAGCCACAGGCCTGGATTTAGAGTTAGGAGAAGTTGGAAGCAGCTCTTGCTTTTAAATTATATGGGGCTACATACCATGGTTTCATTTAGTAACTCTCCTATTTACCTACTTGTTTTGAGAGAGTCTTAATATGTAGAGCAGGCTGGCCTTAAATTTAAGGGTTTCATATCCCAGTCTCTTGAATTCTGAGGGTCTAAACTTATGATACCCTGCTGCATTGTAGGGTCCTTCCTGTCTGTGTATGTGTGTGTGTGTTGTGTGCACATGAGAGTACAGGTATGTGTACCCATGCCACATGCATGCAGAGGCCAGGGGAGGATGCTGGGTGTCTTCCTTAGTTTTGGAGACAGTGTGTCTCACTGGACTGGAAGCGTGGAATTAAGGCTAGTAGACTGGTTGGCCCGTGAGCTGTGAGAGCCACCTGTCTCTCTGACTCCCAATGCTGGGATTCCAGGTACATGCAGTCAGGCCCAGTTTTTATGCATGGGTGCTAGGTATTAGAACTCAGTTCCTTATACTTGTATAACTTTTATCCATGGTGATATGTTCTCAGACCCCAGGGTATAACTTTTAATACTCCTTTACACTCCATTCCTAGGGTCTTTGTTTCCCTTCGTCCAGAGCTGCATGAGTGGTGTGTGTGTCTGTGGGCCTGGGTGGGTCTCACTTATTTAAAGTCTTGGTGATTTTTCCTTTTTAGTTTGATAAATTCATTTCTCATTTCTCAGCCTTTATTTCTCATAAGAAACCATAACAACAGGCTATTTTAAACCTTGGCATTCTTTTCCATTTGCATATCATCTACAGAATGGGAAGTATGTGCTAAGCCTGTTTTGTACTGTGGGGACACAGTGTAATCTGGGGTGGACAGTGACCTTCACAGCTCTCTAATCAGCCTCTTGAGCAGACTGTGACTACAGGTGAGCATTTCCCAGAAAACTTAGCCATCTTATTCACATTGTTTAGGGGTTTCAGTGATTTATTTTGTTTATCTTTTCATTTTTAAGTTTAATGCTAAAGAATTTCCAATCTTCGGGCTAAGGAAAGGGCTCCATCAGTAACACGCCTGTTGTGCAAGCATGAGAATCTGAGTTTATATCCAGTGCTGGGGGAGCAGAGACAGATTTCCAGAGTTCACTGGCTAACCAATCTAGCTATTGGTAAGCTCTGAGTTCAGTGAGAGACCTTGTCTCAAAGAAAACAAAATTCAAAAACCAAACCCAAGAGAGAGAGAATGGTAGAAAACATCCAGTGTTGACTCCTCACCTTCAAACACATGCACACATGTGCAACAAGTACTCACACATGTGCAAATGCACAGACCCAAAGAAGCTAAGCAACCAGGAGGGCTCAAAGGAGGATACCTGAATCTCACTCAAGACAGTGAGCGAGATTCTACACATAGAATAGACAGTGGAAGTGGATGAAGAGAGGGAACTGGGTAGGTGAGGGAGAGAGGAGGGAAAGGGGGAATCAAAGGAGAGGGAGGGTGGGGAGAAAGATAGGAAACCAAGGTGGACATCTGTGAGACAACCTGGAGATCAATAACAGGGTAGACTTCTGGGAGGATATGGGGTAACTGTATCTGAGACACCTTGCAGTGGGGGATATGGGCACTGAAGAGGCCTCCTTCTAACTTGGTAGGCTAGAAGGAGGGAGGGGATCACCAAACTTCAACCCAAAAGTTACCCTGTATACAAGAAGTTCAGGGTTAAAGATACACCAGAAATTGAGGGAAAGTCCGGCCAAAGACAGGTTCAACGTGAGACCTAACCCAAGGGAGAGAGCCAACCCCTATCACTACAAATGATACTATGCCATGCTTACAGACAGGAGCATAGTATAACTGCCCTCTGAGAACCTCCATGCAGCAGAAGATCCAAACAGAGGCTGAGACTCACTGCCAAACATTAGGCTGAGTACAGGGTAGACAGAATAGGGGAAGGATAGAAAGACTCGCAGGGGACAAGAACTCCACAAGAAGACCAACAGAGACAGCTAACTTAGGCCCATGGGGGCTCACAGAGACTGAAGCACAAATCAAAGACATGCATGAACTGGACTTAGGCCCCCTACACATATGTAACCGATGGACAGCTTGGTCATCATGTGGGTCCCTTAGCAAGTGGATCAGGGACTGTCTCTGACAAGGACTCTGATGCCTGTTTTTTGATCACTTCTCTCTAATGGGGCTTTGGTGCCTGGCCTCAATGGAAAAGGATATGCTCAGTCTTGATGTGACTTGATGTGCTGGGGTGGGAGGGTATGGGGGGGCTCCCCTTTTCAGAAGAGAAGGGGAGGAGGAAGGGGAAGGGACAGGAGGGTGGGGTCCAGAGGAGGGGAGGGAAAGGGCTACAACTGGAATGTAAAATGAATAAGAAAAAAAATGAAACAACAGCAGCAAAAGTAATTCCCAATCTTTTTGCCCCTTCTTATAATGTAGCCAAGGTATTCATCCATTTATTGTTTAATTTACTTCTCCCTGAGCATCTATGAACATTGGGGTGACTTTAATTTAAAAAAATTCCCTATCTAACTTACTGTAAAAAATAACAGGTACTCATGGCCTTTGAAGTCCCCAATAAGAAAATAATTGCCTGTATTTTGAAATACTGTAGGCCTGTCCAAAGAAATTAGACGCTAAAACAGCATTCAGTTTAATCTGGGGATAAAGCCAAGAATTAGGTAGAAAAGCTTGCAGAGCAGATTAGATTTGCATTCTGAAAGCCTACACAGTCAGCTGGGCAAGGATATATTAATGGTGTACTGAAATGTGATTTCTGACATTTCTTTTAGTAACAGGGATGAGCAATGAAAACATGATCCTCTTTGAGCTTCAGAGGGGCTTATAGTAAACTCCAGATATGAAAAGGAATGTGGTCTTTTTATTACCACTCTATCATTATTTTGCATTAACAGCCATAATTAGTCTGAGCCAGACTATCATCCGCTATTGAAATATTCCCAAACTAATTAGACATGAGATATGTTACTGGGACAAGATCAGGAGACCAAAAATTTACACAAATGAGGCATTCTGAGATGATGAATGCAAGTCATAATAATATTTCTGGAATAAATCAAAAGCAAGACAAAAGAGAGAATGAAGTCAGTCAGGCGGTGGGAGCCAGAGTCCTACTTCTTCAAAAAGTGTAATCACACAGTGTAAAAATGAGCTGTGGGAAGGGCCACCTCAGTGTCTGCATGATGACTAGGGCTCCTTGTGATAGTGCTTGTTATGATTTAATGTAACCCACACAGAAGCCAGATGAACCACTGTGACACAGTACCTGAAGTAATACAAAAGAAGGCTTGCTTTGATGCATACCTCAGAGATTTTGGTCCATGGTTGGTGGCTTCTGTCATTTTTGAGTCTGTAGTGAATTTGTTCATTATTACAGAGAGAGATATGGAATGAAAATGCTTACCTCATGGCAGCTGGAAAGAAAAGGAGAGGAAGAGCTGAGATCATGATATCCTCTTTAAAAAAAGGTACACCTTCAGTGACTTCCTTCCTCCCTTTGGCTCTACTTTTCTTTCTTTTGAAGATTATATTGTTTATTATTATTATTATTATATTTTATGTGTGTCTATGTGAATGTACCTGTAAGTGCAGAGGCCAGAGTTATCAGATTACCTTTGAGCTGGAGTTACATAAAGTTATGAGCCACCCAACATGGGAGCTGGAAACTGAATTCAAGTCCTCTGCAATGGGAATATGTACTCTTGATCATTGAACCATCTCTTCAGCCCTGGCTCCACCCCATAAAGGTCCTAACACCTGTGAACAGGGGTGCATTGAAGTGACCAAACCTTGAGCACATGGGCTGCTGGGGGACCATGACAGGAGGTACCAGTGAAAGAAGGGTGTGAAGGTCCACATTTGATTTTCGAGATTCTTACAACAATTCCCAGATAAGTTTGAGAAAAAACGTTTCATGGAATATGATTTCAAATTTGGTCTATAAACATGCCATAGGCAACACTGAGAGAAATGCTTATATATTTTAAGCTTTTAGGTTGTAATCAGACATCTGATGTATCACTCCCTCCTGCCCTGTGTCCCAGAGACCCCTCAGGTTTCAACTGCTGACTTGCTATTACACATCTTCCTGCCCTCTGCCCTTTTTTCCCTTCCCTGTTCCTCATCCTTTTCTCCCTGTTCCTAACATGTCAGTGTTCAAATAAATGAATACAGCCCAGGCAAAAATCAAACAATAAAAGAATTTATGCACAGAGAAACATATAATTTAGCAATATTAAAGAAGTACTAGTGATAAGTGCTCAACATTTTGTCAATTCAAGAAGACTCATCAAAAGTTTAGTGCCCCCAGCTTTGTGGATTTTGCATTCATTGAAGTAATCCTTTGAAAAGTACAGTCATCCACCTGCACCTGTTGGGTATCTGTGCATTGTGTGAGATATGGATCATTTATTGTATGTCAAGAAGCATTTAAACTTTGCTTTTTTTTTATACCCACACTAGGGAAAAGGGAGAGAAAGGGAATGCACTCATTATGTTTTTAATTGCCTTGAAAAAATTCCCTACAAAAGCAATTCAAAGAAGAAAATGTTTGTTGTATCTCATAGTTCAAGGGCAGAGTGCATCATGGCAGGGCAGTCATGACAGCATGAACATGAGGCAGCTGGCCATATTGTATCCCAAATAAAGAAGCAGGGAGAGATGTATGCTGGTTTTCAGCTTCTTTTCTCTTTTTTGTTGAGCCCTGATCACAGCCCACAAGAATGGTCTGCCGTTAAGATGGGTCTTCCTAATTTAGTCAACTGGATTTAGAACCTTTCTTACAGACAGGCCAAGACAACAAGTTGGCAGTCAATATTAACCATCACAAGGAAGGGTACTAAGTCAGGTAACCATACATTTTGGAGGCAGAGAGGGCATTCAAAAGAACAGTCAACCAGTCATTGACAACACCAGGCCCCAGTGAGTGATCAAGTTGTGCCTATTTTACTGTTTGTTGAGGAACAATGAATCAATAATTGGGCCACAGATGACCTGTTGCTCAGCAAGAACACTGATAACCAGTGAGCTAGAACTTGGTCAGTACTCTGTCCTATCTGCCCTGAAGAAATCTCTGGCTCTCCAGTTGCAGGATACTCTTACAAACCTTCTCCAGGGATTTGTGTTGAGGCCCTGAACACCACAAGTCTGGAGACCACACAAAAAAGAAATTTTCTCTCATCTTTCCAGTGTGAGATTACACAAAGTCAGCTTCATGATTTTCAGTAAACCAAGAAAAATATGGATATTCTCCACATGATTCTAAATTTCATAACTGTAAAAGGAGCCACACATTTAGCTATTATTTCAGCTTTGGGTTCTTTGTGGTGAAAGATATCAGATTGCTTTCAGACAGGAGGAACCAGAGGAGTGGACATTGTCATTCTGTTCTGTGGTCAAGGGAAAATACAAGAAGGACATAAAGAAGAGGGAAGGAGTAATTTAGGTTGGAAAGTAGAATATCTTTTTGCCTAGTACCATAGTAATAAAATATATTAGTTATAAAAAGAGAGTGACCAATGTGACTATGTAAATATTCTTTTATGTTTTAAAAACATGAAATTAAAAGAGAGGGGATAAAATGAAGAATTGACCTGAGGTGTTTTGGTGTACTGGATGGGTATGGTTTCAGAAGGCATGGCACACCCACAATGAAGAAACATTTGGATTAAAATGATAGCATACACAAGCTGGTGGTTTATAAAACACATTTCTCAACAAATATGTTATGGAAAATTGATCAACTTCCTTAATAAAATATTCAGAGGGAAAATTTGAATTATAACTGGGTCATGATATCTTTAAAATTAAAAATAGAATATCTAGGGACTGGAGAGATGGCTCAGTGGTTAAGAGTACTGACTCTCCTTTCTAAGGACCCAGATTTGATTCCCAGAACCTTTATGGTGGCTTACAACTGTCTGTAACTCCAATTCCAGGGGATCATCTAAGGCTGTCTTCTGGCCTTTGAGGGTATCAGATACATTGGTGGTACACACGCATACATGCAGGCAACACACACACACGCACGCACATGCACAGGCACATGCACACACACACATTCAGGCAAAATACTCCCACACATAAAGTAAAATAGTAATAAAAATTATTGTAAAGAATGTCATAAAATATGTTTTGGAATATGTATGTTGACTCAGCACTTCTAGAGAAAATTTAATATCTGAAAAAGTAGTGTATACAGTGTTTGAAATTAGTTTTTGGAAATACTGATGAGTTGAGAACTTGTGAGGAAGATGGACCACATACACACTGCTCAGTAGTCAAGTGTTGGAACTAATTCTAAGTCCTTAAATTAGTAAAAGCAAGAAATATTCACATTTGGTGCATTTACATGACAAAAATCAAAACAAATTTAAAAAATCATAATATTTTGTGAAGATGAATTTAAACATACAAAATTCTTTCACTTAAATTTGCATTTATATACAGTAAAAGTACTGACTGATGACACTTAGGATTACATTTTTAGTACTTGTTATCATTGAGTGGGATCATAATATCTTTATATTTTCATCTACTATAGCTATTCATAGTTTTGAAGATGTACTTTTTGCTTCAGCTGTATGTCATGGCACACCTCTGTCATCCTAGCACTTGGGAGGCAGATGTAGGGGGATTGGCAGTTTGGAACCAGCCTGGGATACCTGAGAAGCCCAAGAGTTAGGGAAGCCAAAAAGTTTCTTTCTTTGAATATATAGAATGGGATTATTGTGATCCAGAAAAAGAAAAGTTGAAGAAAATGCTGTTTGAAAGAGAATTAAATATAAAACACAAAACTAAAAAGAGGGCTGGAGAGATGGCTCAGCAGTTAAGAGCACTGACTGCTCTTCCAAAGGACCCGGGTTCAAATCCCAGCATCCACATGGCAGTTCACAGCTGTGTGTAATCGCATGCCTTTAATCCCATCACTTCTGGCAGAGACAGGTGGATCTCTTTGAGTTTGAGGCCAGCCTGGTCCACAAATCGAGTCCAGGACAGCTAGGGCTGATACACAGAGAAACTCTGTCTGAAAACAAGCAAACAAACAAACAAACAAACAAAAAACCAAAGAGAAACATGTGATTAAAAATCTTATTTCTATTTATCAAAAGTAGTTAACTTCTTAGAGAAGAAGTGCATACTTTTTGAAAGATTTCAGTATTTGCCCTTATAAAGAATACACAGCAGCTGATGGGGGCTCACACCTGTAATTCCTGCAGTTGGGAAATGGCAGCAGAAGGATCAGAAATCCAAGCAAGGGCAGTCTCAGCTATGAAGTGAGATTGAGGCTAGTATAGGCTACCTGAGACCCTGTCTTAAAATCCCATACTGAATAATTATTTCAATTGTAAGTAAAATATGCAAGGAGATATTTACAAATCAAAGAACAAATTCATAGAGGGGCATTATTATGCACATTAATGAATTAGTAGGTAGAGGCTGGGTTGTGCTGAAGCAACAAACAGCCCCAATATCAAGGGATTCATGTAAAAGTTAATTTCTTGTTCATTCTATATGGTAACAGTGAAAGGATTCAATAGTCAGAGGTGCAGACTGACTGAGTCTCCTACCTGATGAATAACAACTTAAAAGCATGAGTTCAACATTGCTATACAAGGAGAAAAACCTCGGTTCTACTATCTAAATAGCTCACTAAAAGTATGGGGAAGGCTGAGAACTTCCTGTGAGGAACAGGGGCATGAAATAACTTGGATACACACGAGTGGCTGTGTATTAAATGACAGTGGTGTATACTGATGGAAACGCTAAAAATATTGGAGGAGATTTTTTAGAATGTGAACATGTTATACGGGTGGGGATAGCTCCGTGATAATGCGTGTGTTTAGCTTGCACAGGGCTGGGTTCTGCTGCCACCACTCAAAAGTTTAAAAAGGAACTATGGTCTAGATGTATTGTTCAGAATCATAAACAATTTTGCAAAGTGATATGCATGCTGAGAGTATGTGAGCCCCAGGTCAATGTAATCTGTATAGAAAACAATGAGAAAAAAAAAAGCAAAAACAAAATATATCTAAACTCAAGAAAAAGAGTGAAAAGGGAGTGGGGCCCAAGCACAAAACATCACAGCCTCCCTCCAGTGATCCCTTATTCTGGTGAAGCTGTACTTTTTGAAGGTTCTACAACAGTGCCACTAGCTGGGGCCCAAGTATTCAAATGTGTGAACCAAGAAGGATATGGCCCATTCCAACCACAATACTGACCTGCATGGGCACAATTACTTTCTGCCTTCAGCTGGAAGGGCTTACCCCATATCCTTGGTGAGTAAACCAGATGGAAGAAGATAGCACACTGGGCATGTGTGTTAACTTTCCTGGGATGGAAATCCGTGTACACAATTTTTGAGCTAGATGACTTTGAGAATTCAAAGGACATTTTCAAGCCCCAGCTTATTCATTTGTAAATTAGAGATATTTCCTTTCGCTGTAGTCCTGAGAAAGAAAAGTATATAGAGGCCAAGCCTGTGTCAGGCTCCGTGGAGGTGTAGCTGTTAATCATTTTAATGAAGTCAATTTGTGAAAAGCTTAGCTAGTTGGTTTCTTGCTTTCCCTTTTCCTGAGATAGGTCTTCACAAGCCCTCCTTGTTTCTCTAAACCTTCTGAGCATTGAAACCCTGTAGGTTAAAGCAAAAGGAAGAAGTGTAAACCATCTGAATATTCCCTCGTGAGATTCTAAATCATAAGGAAAGGGAGGGGGGGCTGAGAGTGGTATTGACTGAAATTTGATTCCAGGAATGTCATGTGACCCTAGAGAAATTTGGGCCTGAGATGAGATTTTTCAGATATAGACTTTGAATATGAATGGACTTTCAAGCTATTTAGTCATTAGTTTACAATTTCCTCAGTTTTTAGAATGTTCTATAAAATCTGGAAACTTTCCCATCATCCAAAAAGCCTTTCAGATACCAATAGTTGAGCAAAACATGGTAGCATTTGGTGCCATCGCTGCCAGAGAAAACTGTGTTATTTCTTTCTCAGGTCTGTGTCTTTACTTAAAACTTGCTTGTCAAAGTTGATGGGAGTCTACGACCCCAACTCCTGTCTGCTGGCTTAAGAGTGACAGTTCCCATTTCTACAAATCCTTTGGAAGTAATAGAAATAAGAATTCTGTATGGTTTCCACCTAAATTGTTTTTCCCTGTCTTGGAGATGTGCATCTTTAAGCAGTTAAGGGAAGAAGGCAAACTTAGTTCTCTTGTATACCAGAATGTAGGACAGTGACATTGGATTGTTGATTTTGCCAGCTCTGTTTGACACATGCAGACTATAAAAGTATGTATTTTTATTAGCTTTTGGTAATGGATTTTCTTCTGGCATTTTTTTCTTTTTCTCTTTAAAGTTTTTTATTTAAAGAAAGGAGGTATCCGGAGAGGACAAGAAGACCAACAGAGTCAACTAATCTAATCCCCTGGGGGCTTACAGAGACTGAAGCACCAACCAAAAAGCATGTATGGATTGAACGTAGGCCCCCTACACATATGTAGTGGATAGATCCCCTAGCAAATGGGCAGGTGCTGTCTCTGGCACGGACTCTGTTGCCAGTTTGTGGATCACTTTACCCTAGCTGGGCTGCCTTGTCTGGCCTCAGTGGAAGAGGATACTCTTAGTCCTGATGCAACTTGAAAAGCAGGGGTGGGCTGATGCAGGGGTGGGAGTGGAATTCCCCTTTTCGGAGGAGAAGAGAGGAAGTAAGGGTGAGAGGGTGGAACCAGGTGGAGAGGAGGGAGGGGGCTGTGATGAGAATGTAAAATGAATAAATATATAGAATTTGTAATTATGTGTAGGCATGTATGTCTGTGTTGGAGCATGTGCATGTGAATGCAGGTGTCTATGGAAGTCAGAAAAGTATGTCAGATCTTCCCAGAGCTGGAGTTACAGGCAGTTGTGAGTCACTGGAGCCTAGAGATTGGGAACCGAACTCAGGTCCTCTGCAAGGGTAGGAAGTGCTCTTAAGCTCTTTCCATCATGGAGATGGAGCCATCTTTCCAGCATTTCATTGTGCATTCTTCATTCTGTGCATAAAGGAATTTGGTCATAGTCCCTCTTCATTTTCTTCTCTTGTCTCCTCCATTTTTGCTGATCTCCTTCCCTTTCCAACTGAGCTTCCTCTTGTTCTGATGTCAACCTGTTTTAGTGACCTGGTGAGTTGGGTTGGAGTTCTTTTTTATTTTAATTTTAATTTATTAAAGTTACATCTCGCTTACAGTCCCCCTCTCCCTTCCTGGTCCCACTCTACCAGCCTCCTCTTCCCCCTCCTACCCTCTTTCCCTCTTCCTTCTCTCCTTTTCCTCAGGTGAGGGGGTCCCCACATATCAGCCCCCCTCAGTTTATCAGTCACATGAGGGCTAAGAGTTTCCTCTTGCATTGGAACCTGACATGGCAGCCCAGCTAGAGTAAGATGATCCACTAACAGGCAAAAGGGATCATGAATAAGGGGTTATTTGCACGAACCTAGACTCCTTGCCAATGACTACACCACTGAATCTCTCTCCCACCCCAACAAATGTTATTGCCAATAGCTCCTCTCTGAGGGGGAGAATAACTCTTTTTTTTTCTTCCCCCAAAAGCCTTCAGCTCGACAGCAGCTGAAGCCCTAACTGTATTCTGCAAGGCTGTCATGAAGTCCCAGGCATTCAGCAGAAATTTCTCTGGAGTCACATTTCCTTTCAGTGGATTCATCTCCTGAGATTCATCTTTCTAATTTTTGCTGCTCCGAATCTCAGCAGAGTTATGATGAGCTTAAGTGTTCATCAATTAATGTCAAAACTCAGTGTAACACCTCCAGATCGGCCTTTGACAACCACTAGCATACAAAATGAATCCACTAATGATTGGATCTGGAGCAGAGGCTCTCTGGGAAGTGTGACGAGGAGACATTTGGGCTCAATTCATAAAATATGCATGGGTCCTTAAAAATGAAGACTTAAAAAAATCCCGAGTGCAGAGCAAAAGGAGGGCAGAAAGAATAGTCACATGGTTCAGGAGCCCTGAAGTTCTATTCTTTAGATTTGGAACTTTGCACTTCTTTCAGAGAAATAAAGTTAAATGTGGGACTTGGTGAGAAAAATTCAAAACTCCCCACCCCTGAAATCTCAGCTCTCTTTGAAATTGTCTTTTTTCATTTATTATAAAGTCACAAGGGAAAATGTGTATTTCTTATGTGCTTCAAAGCAGTTCTATATTGATAATTTTTAAAGCAGTGAGCTTGTTTTCTCCAAGGGACAAAACAATATCATACATACATTGCTGTGAACAAATTCATGTGCTCGATATCTGATTATTGCATCTTCATTTGCAACCATCAGAGCTTTGCAATTATAAGTTTGGGCCAGTCTCACTGTTGAGAGACCTCCAGCTTTCCTCTTGAAGAGGTGGGGCTTAGTCCAAACAGGAATGTGTGTACATGCGTGTGCATGTATGCGTGCACACTCATTTGGGGGGGCCAGAGGGAACCTTTGGTGTCATTCCTCAGTCACCATCCACCTGTTGTTTTTTAAATTTAGATTAGCATATATTATTTATTAGCACATATTAATTAAACAATAATAGATTTCATTATGACATTATCATACATGTGTATATTGTATTTGTGTTAGTATTCACCCCTTCAGTCCACCTTGATTTTTGAAATAGGTTCTCTCAGTGGCCTGGAATTCTCCAAATTGACTAGGTGGGCTGGCCTGCGAGTTCCAGGGTTCCTCCTGTCTCTACTTTCCCAGTAGCGGGAAAACAAGCATGTGCCATCACACCTGGCTTTTGTGTTGGTTACCGTGGGTCAAAATCATGTGCTCATGTATGTGCAGCAAGCACTTGAGTGTCCTGTAATCCCAGGGTCCTCAGCCACACTCGCTAGGCTTTGGCTTTGATCTGTCTACACAGTATGCCCATCACAAACTCTGATTCTTTTTATTATGATCCATGTCAGCTCTTTCTTTCACACTCCTAATCATTTTACACACAAGGTGCTCTCTGCCTGGAGTGTACTTCCTGTCCTCCTGAATGTCTCCTCGTGTTAGACAAAACTGAGCTCTTTTCCCTCAGTGCTTCTGTAGCATTTGTTTCTCTGTTACAACCTTTATCACACTGTTGAGGTTATTTCCACACCAAACTCTTACTGCTTTATTCTAAGCCCCTAGAAAACTAAGGTGATGCAAAGCAAGAGCCCAGTCCTTGCCTACTGATGAGGGAATGGGACGAAGAAGCAGCGAATGACTGGATGCCTGGACTGGCATCGAATGGTCCACACCTTCCCTATTCCTCACAGTATTCTCAGGCTCACCAAGGCAATTTCGGTTCTCAGCTGATAGGAATTCAGAGACTTTTCTCTGTCTTTAAGTGAGAGTGTTTATTAAGTTATACAGCAAGCCAAAGTAAAATAATAAACAGCAAGACAGATGGACAGACAGACAGCAAACCATGGAATTGAGCACATAGAGCATCCAGCAGAAATTGATTGGAGATGTCCCCTTAAGGCATCCAGGCAGAGTTCCAGATAGATTCCTGGGCAATGGCCACTGTCTTACGTCAGTAAGAGTGCTTAGAACTTCATAGATTACTCTGTGTCTCCAAGTATCAATAAACTGTATTTACTATGTCATATACAGTGAGGTTATGAGCTATGTTTGGTGGGTAGTATGTAATTTGAGTTTGGATTAACCTGAAGACTTTCTACTTTCATTTCTTTTTCTCTGTAACAAATATTTTAAAACTGTGACTACTGGGTTGGTGAGACAACTTAACGCCAGTCTCCACAACTTGAGTTCAATGCCCTAGAGCTTACATGGTGAAGGGGAGAACTGAGTACTGCAGCATGTCCTAGGATTCTACACACATGTTGTTATACAAACATGCATATGCACACATGGCCAAACATAAACACACATACTACATAAAAACAAATAAATGAATAAAAAATTTCCTTGACTTCTAGGTATACTGAGCAATGGCTAAGTTCTTAAATTTCCCAGAATGGAGTGTGATCTCCCAAGATACTTCTGAGTAAAGGACTCCATGGGGATCTAACTTTGGAAGCCATATTGGACAGTACCAGTTAAGCTTTTCTAGAGGCAGATGCCAGAAAGAGATCTATTAGGGAAACACCCAAAGAGGAAGAAGCAGGTGCAGGCAGAAGAGGAGGTGGGAAGAAGGAAGATGGAGAAGGAAGAGTCTCAGGCAACAAGACAATGCTTAAAAAGCAGTAGCTAGAATGGAGGTCCCAAGGGTGAAGGCATCCATTAAAGGAGCATTTTGTCCCATAGGAGAAGGCTGGCACTGGTGTCCACAAAGTGCAATGCCACCAACAGTGTGACCCCAGAACAAACCCAGTGGAGGTTTCTGAGGGGTCATAGCTGGGGCTGAAAATCAACTATGCTTCCTGTAGCATGAGACCTGAGAGGTATATGTTTATGGCAGCCATCCAGAGTCTCATAAAGATACTTTATGCTGTTTCATCTAATCTTCATGCCTTAGCTATGAAAGAAGAGAAGCCAATCCTCTTGTTGTTTATACTTTACAAAACTTGAAGAGTGTAAGGAAGTTGACTAAGATCCCAAAGAGATCTGGGATTTGACTTCATCAGCCTCCGTCCAGAGGTTGAGAGTTGGATGATCTCATGACATTTCCCTTAGGAGCATCTTAACGCCTCTTCCCAGCACCTTGCTCTGCCTGTGACTACACCAGCTTCTTTTGTACACTGAGGATTTTAGTTAGCACACAAAATAGCAGATGGTACTATTACATTACTATACACATATACCTTGTTAATATTGTCCCACAACAGTCCCACATCCCTTTTCTCCCTCACTGGTTCCTTTATTTCCCCCCCCC
>CAJQZJ010032298.1:1997170-2023880 GCA_907164525.1 Lophiomys imhausi
CCCCCCCCCAATAATCCCCTTCTGATTGCAAATATTATGAAATATTTTTAAATGTCCAATGCTATAGTTAAATCTAGATTCTGTAAATAGAGAAATCATGTGATTTTTGTCTATCTCTTCCATTACTCTCTCTTATCCACCAATTATTCTCCCTTTAGACATCTTCTTCTCTTCTCATAGTTCACACCCCCACACCCCCACTCCTCACGCACACACACACACATATATATTTAAATCTAGGATAGAGAAAACCGGTTGCTTGTCTTTCGGAATTTAGCTTATTTCATGTAACTTGATGATCTCCAGTTCCATCTATTTTCTTGCAAATTATGTAATTTCATTCTTCTCTGTGGTTGAATAAGATTTCATTGTGTATATGTACTTCATTTAAAAATTTTATTCTATTTTTAAATACATGTATGCATGTGTTTCTGTGGGTAAGTACGTGTGTGCCAGTGGCCTCCAAAGAGCCCAGAAGAGGGAGTCAGAGCCTCTGAGTACAGAGTTACAGCTGGTTGTGATTGCTGCCTGACATGGGAACTGGCCTTTCATCCTCTGCAAGGGAAGTATGTTTTCTTAACCCCTAAGCCTCCTTTCCATTCCCTACCCACCCCCGCCTTTGGCATTCATCTGCTGTTGGGCTTCTAGATTAATTCCATGTTTGGATGTTGTGATTTGTACAATAATAAAGATGAATGTTCAACTATCTCTGTGATAATGTGACCATGTTTCCCTTGGGCTGTCTCAGAAGTGGTATAGCTCTGAAAGTGTCTTATTTTACAGTGATCATAGTCATAAGCAAGGGTTGAAGAAATATTTCCAGAAGGTGGTCAGCCTTTGTCTTATTAAGGAAAGCAAGAGGGATATAGAATAAACATCCTAAGCTTCCTTGTGCCCTAAGGACACCTGGCATTGACCTCTCTCTTGCCTCCACATGTACATGTGCACATATGTACATGTGTAGAAGAAGCACACATACATGTGTTCATTGTAGGGAAAGCAATGTCTGCTTGCTCAGGCTACTCTTAAAATTCTTTGTTTTAGAGATAAAGATAGTCTTTTTCTTGGATATAGGAGGGCACCTCTCCCATGAGATTCTGATGACCAGCTTCGGACAGGAGAAGGTCAGAGAAACCTTTCCACACATGCTGACTCTCAAATTTCTTCCTCTTAAAATATTCAGTATGACAGGGCACATATTTGAGGTTAGTATACCTGAAACCTTATCATTACTGCATAACCTGGTTTATCCAGTCAAGAGTGGATTTAATTTTCCTCCCTGGCTTCCTATCAGTAGTTCTCAATGTCCTTTATATTTGATGGTCAGCCTTTTATTTACCTAATGCACTTTATTCTCATATCCAGGAGGAAGGTGATGTTTGTTCATCTTCTTGCTCTATAATGTTATGGGTTGTTTGCTTTTTACTGTTCTCAAAATGGCATTGAGATTTATGGTATGATTCTTCTGGCTCAGTGAACCTCGTGTGTCCGGCCATTGGCCTTGCTCCAGAGCCTACAGGTTTGGAGGGAGCCAAGCCATCAAAATAATGGAGACAATGATTTCCCAGGCATTGTGTGTTAGTTTACTTGATGGGGGGAGGTTATTTCCTTCCTTTCCTTTCCTTCCCTCTCCTCTACTTTCCTTTCCTTCCCTCTCCCTTTCCTCCTTTCCTCTCCTCTACTTTCCTTCCCCTCCCCTCCCTTCCTTCCTTCCTTCCTTCCTTCCTTCCTTCCTCCCTCCCTCCTTCCCTCCCTTCCTCCCTTCTTCCCTCCCTCCCTCCTTCCTTCCCTCCCTCCCTCCCTCCCTCCCTCCCTCCCTCCCTTCCTTCCTTCCTTCCTTCCTTCCTTCCTTCCTTCCTCTCTTTCTTTCTTTTTTTCTTCCTTTCTGTTTTTTTCCTGATACCTTCTGCCTTAGTTACTTTGCCATTGTTGTGAAAACACACCCTGACAAAACAATAAAGTATGAAGGGCTTATTTTGGCTTACAGTTCCATAGGAATACATCATGGTGGGCAAGCCAGAACCACAGGCAGGGATGACATGGTGGCAGGAATAGGAACCTGCCTGGTCCTTTTACATCTGCTGTCATGAATCAGAGAGTGAGTAGAAAGTAGGGCTATGGCATAAAGCTACAAGGCTCATCCTGCAGTGACAATCTTCTTCCAATGAGACTCTGCCTCCTAAAGGTTCCACAGCCTTCACAAATAGCACCATCAGCTGAGGACCAAGTGGTCAAACGTATGAGACAAAGCAGGGCACTTCACATTCAAATGACAACACCTTCAGAGCAGGAGCATTCAGCCTGAAGCATGCAGTGTGACAGAGTCCCCAGTGAGATAACCCAGGATGATTGTCCTGCTGTTTCCACAGGCTTCTTTGTCCCCCGAGCTCTGGTGCTGCAGCTGCCTTTGAAGGACAGCTTCATAGTGGAGTAGAATGCCTGGTCCTTAGCTGCTGGTTCTGTTGTGGGAGGAAGTGAACCATTTGGGAGGTGGTGGCCTGGATGGAGGAAGTGCTCTCAAAGACTATAGCACAGTTTCATCCCTGCCCTCAGGTCCTCTCTGTGTCTGGTCCATGGATATGAGAGGAGGCAGCGCCATGCCCCCACTGCCATGAGTTCCTGCTAGTATAAACTGCATCCTTCATTAAGTTGCTTCTTGTCAGCTTGTTGGTCACAATGATGGGAAAAGTAACATACAGTGATTAGCTGCACTTCCCCAGGCCGAATTATCTTCAGCTTCAGTTTTCCCATTCTATTTGAGGGTGAAGAAAGCTCTCTCCTTGCTTTTCTGCCTTACTGCAATGCTCTCCCTCCCTCAAGTTGTGTGATAGGAAACTCTGAGGTCTTGCCTCAAAGGATATTTTCTCAAGGAGAGTTTCCCTTCAGAGACATCTAGTTTTACTTTTTCAGATCTTCTTAACATTCAAAAAATCACACTGTTCACAGTTGGTAATGATATCACACGAGTTTGTTTATTCACTATCAGCTTTCCCTGCTAAGATGTAGAGCCCCTGAGGGTATAGGTGGTGTGGATTTTTAACACTCTGTGCAGTGTATCTCACACTGTGCCAGGCAAGTCATCAATGCTCAATAACCATTTGTTGAATGAAATGAGATATTTAAAATTTATCTAAATGGGGATGCTCTTCATAAATGATAGTTGCCATGACTCATGTATCCAAAGGGAGATATCAAGATTTTTACAAAGCTAGAGATTGAATATAGTTTCTTTTGGAGAGTCAGATAAACTAGGAATGTTATTTAGCATCTTCTATAGTCTATGTACTGCATATTTCCCATTATCTATTTAAAGGTGCATCACACCCCAGAAGGCTCTGAATGCTTAGAAATGTTCTGTGTGTCTCACTTTTTCATATTAGATTTGGTGTACTATGCATTTTTATTGTTGTTGTTGTTGTTGTTGTTGTGTGTAGTGTGTGTGTGTGTCTTATATGTATAAGTATATATATGTCTGTGCATGTGTGCAGAAGTCAGGAGAAGATACCAAGTATCCTGCTCTATCATTCTCTACCTTACACCCTGAGACCAGGTCTCTCACTGAACCTGTAGCTGTACTATCAGTTAGCAAGCCCTATGATTCTCCTATATCCATCCCAACACTCCCAGCACTGGGATTATATGGATGGGAAGCCATGGCCAGCTTTTAATGTGGGTTCTGGAGACTTGAACTCAGGTCTTAATGCTTGTGCAACAAGTAATCTCTCCCACCGAGGCATCTGCTGAACCCCACAGTGGGCATCTTGTGCATTGATGGTATCTTGCTGATCATCAAACTAATTTATATTAGGAACTGCCAAGGCAACTGAAATTTCATGAGTGATATTGGGAAAACTCCATTCTAGGGTGTGACTAATGCTATAAATGCTCTTTGGTGATAAGAGAGAAAAAAATGATTCCTTAGAATGATTCTGTGTTTTCTCCTCTTGCATCACATCATTATTTATTATCTTTTGATGTCACAGGCCATACAATGAGAATAGAAACACTAGCAGTGTTTTGTTCTTGAAGATCATCATTTTGAGAGATCGCTCAAACCAAGGATCCCCATAATCTTATTCCCCTCTCTAAGACAAATTATATATATGCTCTTGGGGAGACAGTACAATTAGGTGTTAAAAAATTCCCTCCCAGGTGCAATTTGGTTTGTTCAAAAGGTAAGCTTTAACTTACAGTCTAAGCGTCCCCTTTGGCCTCACACTGGCGGGTGCTGAATCCCAGTCAATGCTGCTCACATTGATGTGAGCACATGGCTCCACTAATGTTGGTTGGAACTCTGAATATTCGATAGTGTCAATCTGCAGGTGGAGGCTTGGAATTGAAACTCAAAGCTTGGCTTATGGCTCTGCCACTGGCAAAAACACAGAGGAAACCTCCAAGCCTGCCAGGGTCTTCAAAGGACTCCCTAAACAGTGATTTCTGTTGCTATGTCTGCTCAACATGAGGCTTTCCAATCAATTACTGTGTCTGGAAGGCTCCACCTTAGAACGCGATGAGTTTAGAGGTCATCTGTTTGAATGCCCTCCCGTTGGCCTGAGGATAGTACAGTTCAGAGGAGTTAGTGCCCCACCGGGATCACCTGCCTGTTGTGTGCCGGCAGGACTACAACCAGGATGTAGAAGGTGTCTGTTCTTTGTTGCTCTAACAGCTAGCACATACTGAGTAATTTATACAGAAAGACAATGCCTTTTTTTTTTTTTTTTTTTTTTTTTGCAATTCTGGAGAGACTGGAAAATCCAAGAGCTTGGCACTGGCATCTAGTGAATGCCTCTATGCCGTTCCACATCGTAGAATGCTGTCCTGAGTGTAGCAGCCATTGCCATTGTAATCAGAGCATCCGTGACTACCCACAAGAGACCTTCAACAAGGTTGGATCTACTGGGACCACTCCTAGAAGAAAATGGTACTGGAGAAATTAGGATACTCCCTTCAGGTTCTTAGCCTCATCAATAAAAGAATTTAAGAGCAAACTCAAATGGAAGCATGGGCGCAATATTATTAGAGTCTATAAGAAAAAAAAAACACTCCAGGGCAGGTAAGATGTGAATACCAGCCACTGTCCAGAGGAAGAGAACGGAGGAGTGAAAGCAAAAAACCCCATACTATTTAAATGAAATAGGCACTGAGGACAGATACATGGACAAGGAGCTATGTGGTGGGGGCTTTAGAGAAAGAGTAAGGAAGCCAAAAGACAGAACCTGTTGAACCTTGGGTGGCTGGGGCTTGTAGGGACTGCATTGTAGGGTGGTTCTGGGAAGAGCAGTACCTCATTAAAGGACTAATTATCCTGACTATCTTCTTAACTTGGCTAAAGGTGGATCCACCCTCTTAAGGGTGGTCCTGCCTTCCTAAGGGGTGGTTCTTTAGCCAGGTCATTGGCCCAGTCCATCTGGAATGTATTCACCCAGGCTGAAGGTTCTATTTTCCTGACTAGGAATTTTCCCTTAATGGGCCTTTATTCCTGTTTTAACAAAATATGGGGAGAGTCATTAGAACCTCATCTAAGGTTCCAGCCATTCTCTCCCAGATGGATGAAATCCTGCCCAACTACATATAGGCTAGGGAAATGCTGGAGTACACAGAGGGTAGAAGGGGGAACTCTATGGGGAAATCTTTACCCATATTGGGCTGATGAAGCTGTTGCAGGGTTACTGATTTTCTTGTAAGTAACCTCTCATCCATGCTTCTCTAAGTAATCCCCAGAACTCCTTGGTTCACCGAGACATTCCTTTGGTCTGTTGTCAGTTCTTTATGGGAGGAAGTGAGTATGCATTTCTTCATGTCTTTCCAGAAAAAGTTAGCACAACATGCCATAACATGGCAAAAAAGACCACTCATAGACAGAGAAAATCAAGTTCAAGTTAATCATAATACAGGATTTCACTTGCTCAATTCTATGATAAATGGCCCACTCTCATGATAATGATGTTGATCTGTTTAGGACAGCAGAGCCTGCAGGATGTGGTCACCTGTCTCTGATCACAAGACTGTGAGGTTTCTATGTGAGTTTTGGAGGGGACATTCACAACACAGCAGCATCTAATTCCAGGGCAAGGGTCTAGATAGAGCACAGTATAACCTTCACCAGCAAAGAGGAGGAGGTTGCCTTTGCTTCTCTTTGTTAAGTGTCTTTGCTGTATGCTTGGAGTTTGGAAACAGCAGGGAAGAATGTCTGTGTTTTACAGCCCTTCACAGTTGGTAATTGTACTTGGCAAGTCAGTCTGTTCCCAAAACAGCTCAACAAAGGTTCTTGCAAAAATGACTGAAGCCCTTGTAAGCCAAAAAGCTGGGGGGAGGGGGCGGAGAGCAGATTTAACATTCCTTTTAATCAGAGGGTGCGCATGTCCATACAAGGATGGCTTTGATCCTCTTCAAAAGCTCTAATGAAAATTACCAGGGAATTCCTTTAAGTGCTCCCATCATTAATACTACTTAAGTGAGTGAGTCTAACAGAATGTCCATAGAGAGCTTATTCTTTCATTTCTTGGTGAGCTGCATTTTTGTAAATTATGATTATTTTTCTTTCTGCATGACTAAAATTTTACATTGGGTTCTTTTTCTGTCATTATACCCAGTGCTGTGTGTAGAATAGTTCTTGTGTTAGACTGCTGCTTTGGGTGAAGCTCTGTTATCTTTCAATTACACCATTTCCACACACCTTTCCTGAAGTAAGCAGGGCTTTGACACATTGCCTATATCTTAGCCCTTTAAGGTAGAAACAAATCATCCATGTTCTTGCAAAACAGCATGCACTCAGCATGTGGAATCTTGGCTTATTTAAAACATCAGAAATGTATGGGAACAGTAAAGAACACTTTATCTGTGGGCTTCTGAAATGTACTAGAGGGCTGTTTTTTATTTTTTGTCACCAGAGGCAGTTAAATATGTAGATAATCTTTCAGGTAACTTGTGAATCTCACACACTGAATTTTGTGAAGCAAACATCTTCCACAGAGCCCTTAAAATTTGAGATTACAGGGCCTGGGAGCTAGCTTAGTTGGTAAAATGCCTGCACTGCAAGCGTGAAACCTGAGTTTGGATACCCACTTCCAATATAAAGAATTAGGTGTGGCTGGGACATCTGTCACTCCAGTACTGGGACATGGAGGCAAGTAGATTCTATTCAGGGAGTTCTAGGTTCAGTGAGAGATGCTGTCTCAAAAAATCAGGTCTGGAGCAACTTAAGAAGTCACTTGACCTTGACCTTTGGCCTCTACATGCATGCACACAAACTTTCATGCACACTGCTATACACGTGGAACATACACATCAAAAACCTTTAAAAATAAAACTTAGAATTGTACCCACCCTTTTTCCAGGTGATCCCTTTGCGGATCAGGTTTGTCTCTTTTGGTGTTTTAATGTGTAGAATCCTAGCATTTTAATTTTTTCAAACCCAATTCTTGAACCCCAAAGGGCTATATTTCTCTTGACTAAAGGGCATCTTAAATTCTTGCCCATAGAAGTATTCTAGCACCCTGGATGAAGAGAAGGCTGATGCAGTGATCTGTTATATATTCTAAATGTTAATTAATTGCTCCCAAAGGCCTGCTTCCTGTTTGTTACTTTGCTTGCTAACCATGTCTCTGATTGGCCTTAATAAAATGCTGAGACCTGTGATTAGGCAGAGAAAGAAGTGTGGGGGGATGGGGAAGATTGACAGACTCTGGAGGAGCAGAGAGAATCATGGAAAAATGAAGCCAGGAGGAGAAAGAAGGAGACACTGCATAGGTGACAGATGTAAGAACATCAGCATAGTGTGGAGAATGACATCCCATATATATATATATATATTATATATTGGGGTTTTATTTGGGGAATAACATTTAAAAGCTAGTTAAGGTTGCATAATCCAGACTAAATCTTGATAAAATCCACCAGGTGTCTGTGTGTGCTCATTTATAATGGCAGGTTAAGGATTAACGCCACCAACCAATTACCCTAAATATAAATACTGGTAAATAATTTAACTAAATTTTTCTACAACACAAGGCATTCTAGTGTCTAAGCCTGATACAAAAGTTTGATTAGGCTGCTCTGCCTATCTGTGTCCTATCTACTGCCACGGCAGGCCTCACTTGTCTGTTTCTTCATTCTACATTATTAAAATTAACATTGGGAACCCTAGTCCTCTAGGATTCTTCCCTAAACACCAGCACCAGGTTACTGTTCACTCCATTGGCATTTTTGTAAGTCTCAAAGTATTTCACAGCTTCTTTTTCTAGCCACCTGAATCCCAACTCTTGTAGACATGTCCTGCCACCTTCCATCTAATAAGTAAGATGTACACACACACACACACACACACACACACACACACACACCAACAAATGATCTTTTATTTCTCAGACTCTCCAGGTTCTCTTCATTCTGTTTCCACTAACACTCCAGGTCTTCAGTACAAAATAGTCTTTGGTTTAGAAAATAAATTAGCATCATTTTCTCATCTCTTAATTTTGTCTCTTACCATTGCTAATCTCCTTACTTCTAAGTGGGCATTTCCAACCTATGGCCTGGACCACACATGTTCTAGAAGAGCTGTGGATACAGCTCAACACATTTGTAGGTAAGGTTTCACCACATTGTCAAAAGATTAAATTCCCACATATTTAAATAAGTATTTAGAAATATATATGTATATTATATAGAAGTGTTTATAAATATTATCCGGAAAAAATTGGAACAGATTATTATTTTGTTAAAACTGTTTTTAAAAATAAAAATAAAAGTACCTAAGGTCTTTAGTGTGTTTTACAATAATTCTCAAATCTGTTTTCTTCCAACCTCCCCATCATCATCAAATTCTTTTTCCTTGTCCACTATAGTTTCTTATTTCTGTAATTCAGACATTTCAGTTCTTAAGTTAGTTCTCCTATATCCAATTCCTCTTGGTTAGACAACTACTCTTATAGCTTCTCACATGATCTGACTTTTGTTCTTTAGATTTCTTCTTCAGTGTCATTTCTTCAGAGAGAATCGGTGGTAGAGATGGTGAAGTCTCCACCAATGTCTGTGCTCTTGTTCAATTGTGTAGTTATTTCCAGGAAAAGGCTGCCCATCAAACACTGCATTTGCCAGCTGTCTTTGCTCTGGGGCTTGGGGAAAGGGAGAGTTGTCACATGATCTTTCTGTTTCTCTCCATTGGCTGAAAACAAAGAACTTTGAGGTTCTAGGTTAAGAGTGAATCACAAGGTAGAAAGAACCCCTGTGGAAAGCTAACCACTGACCAATAACATGGACTATAGGTGAATGAGAAATTGTTCTAATTGAGTTAAGTCACTGACATTACATGGTTTATCTGTCACAGCAGGAGCCAATCTTAAACTAGAGGACTAAGGTCCTTCCCTAAACACTCAGCTTGCCTGACTAGCTCTTCACCTCTTCATTATTTCCCACATTATTGCAACTTACCCATGTTATTCACAACACATACCTATATATTTATTTTTTTAAGTTTTCTTCTGTCCTCCATGAGCCTATGTATCCCCTGTGGGCAAAGAAAGTGTATCCTTTGTCTACAACTGTGCCTGCCATGTTAACAGGTATCTAATAAATATTAGTAGAATGGACTAAAGATGAGCTATGACAAGAAATGGATTCAAAGCAGCAAATCAGAACAGGAGAAATGTCTCACTGCTTAAGAGCACTCTCAGGTCCTCCAGAGGACCTGAGTTTGGTTCCTATAACACAACTTGGGGAGCTCACAACTGCCTATAATCCCAGCTCTGGGAGATTTGCCATCCTGGCCCCTGTGGGTACTTCCATACATGTGTAATGCACAAACAGGCACATACATGCAAATAAAAATAAATATTTTTTAAAAAGCAGTAGGAAAACTTTAAAAATCTACAATTAAAATGGATATTTTCCCCTGGCTCAAGAGTGGAGGCTTGGGGAGTCAGGCAGAGGCTGTAGAGGTGAAGGTGACCTACTCTGTGGGTCAGTAGATCAATAAAATTATATCAACAGACAGACTGGCTCCTTTTAGGAATACTCAACACTTAGGAGCACTTAGCCTGCATTACCTGCATAATGAACACAGAGGTCTTCACTTTCTGTCATTGTGACAGAAAGTCAAATTAAAGGAGGGAAGAGTTGTTTTGAATTACACTTCAGAGATTTCCTCTGAGGTCAGTTGGCCCATTGCTTTTAGGCTACTGGTAAGCAGAAGGATCACAGTGTGAGTGTGCAGTGAGGAAAGGTCTTTACCTCAGATATTACTCTTTTTTTTTGTCTTTGTGATTAATCAACTTAAGGGAAGAAGTATTTATTTTAGCTCATGGTTTGAGGAGACAAAGTCCATATTGCCTGGGGATGCATGGCAGGTTGTTCCTGATGGATGGTGGGAGTGTGGGACACCTGTTGGGTCATATCAGCACAGATCAGGAAGGAGAGGGAGATGAGGGATGGCACACATCTGGCTTTCTCCCTCTTCCATCTTTATTCAGCATTTGAATCCGGCTTATGGGATAGTGCTGTTCACATTCAGGTGGTCTTCTTACTCCGCTAATCATTTCTGGAAATGCTCTGACAGATACACACAAGAGTTTGTGTAGCTCGAGAATGTCCTGAGCTTTCTTCTGCCAATCAAGTTAATAAGAAACATTAACTGTCACATCACATGGTGGGCCAGAGAGGGGAAAGAATAGGGAGGGTTCAGAGATAAGACTGATAAGGCACACCTGCTTATCACACACACACACACACACACACACACCACACACACACACACACACACACACACACACACACACACATATATATATATATATATATATATAGAGAGAGAGAGAGAGAGAGAGAGAGAGAGATCCATTTCCAGGAACTAAGTAATTTCTTTTTCTTGTTTGACACTTGATACCTTGTCATTGGACCCTAGTTCTCTGCCTGGGACATGTTTCTCATTGATCCTTCAGAAAGAATACCTTCTTGCTTTCAAATGTGCCCCGAGAAAAGCATAATTTTTCTCCCTTTCCACCTCAGGCCATAGAGAAGGCTCAGGTCAGTTCAGTCCCACAAACTTTAGCTCTGGCTTATCTGGGATATATGTTGGGCATTGCTTTGATCCCAATGCAGAGTAAAATGCAGCTATTTTGTACTTACTATTGGAGAAACCAGTTTGAATTAGATTAATGAAAGGCTATAATTAGAGATCATTCATAGAAAAACACCATCTTATTAACTGAAGCTTGCATAAAGAATGACAGATTCAGCAGTCTGTTGTGTCTAGGCAGAGTGCCCCAAGAACGTCAAATGCTGGGCTTGTATTCTTCAGCTGCAGCACTGAGGACTGCTTGTCTCCAAGTGGCAACTGGGATGGTTTGAACAAGAAATGTCCTCCACAGCCTCACATGTTGAACGCCTGGTTGTAAATGAAAGGAGCTGTTCTGAAAGATGTTGGAAACTTAGGGAACAGGACCTAGTTGGAAGAAGCAGGCCATTGTGGGTTTGGAAGGTCTGTCTTACCCTGGCCACTTCCTGTCCGTTGTGAGATGAGGGAGCTTTTACACCACCCGCTCCTGCAGCCATGGAGGTTTTTGTTTTATTTTGCTTTTTGTTTTTGTTTTTTAATGTACATGGGGTCAAGAAAGCAGGGATGAAGTCCTCTGGAACCCTGGGCATAAAAATCCCCTCCTTCTTTAGTTTGCTTCTGTGAGGCATTTGGACACAGCCACGAGGAGCTCTGGTGTTTACAGCAGTAGTTAAGTATTTTGTGTTTTTAAAAGATCATTTGTCTTTTATTTTTAGGTGTGTAAGTGTTTTGCCTGCATGTATGTTTGTGTACTATGTGCAGGGAGGTTCCAAGGATGTGTGAAAGGGCATTAGATTGCCTGGAGCTGGAGCTCAGGTGATTGTGAACTACCATGAAGATGGTGGGAACTGAACCTGGCTCCTTTCAAAGAGTAGCAAGTGGTCTTAACTGCTAAGCCATGTCTCCAACCTGTTTTTGGTTTCTTGAAAGTTGAGTTTCAGAACATTATGAGATACTGTGGAGTTTGAATGAGAAATGTTCCCCCACAGGCCGAGGCATTTGAAAGCCTGTTTTCTGGTTGGTGAAGATGATTGGGGATGTTTAAGAGGTGTGGCCTTACTACAGAAAGCATGTCACTGATAGTGGGCTTCGGGAGTTTGTAGCCTATCCTACATTCAGTTCCCTCTCTTTGCTTTGTGCTTGCTGTTAAAGATGTGGTCTATTAGCTTCCTGCTCCTACTGTTATACTTGCCCCTTCCTGCTGTGCCTCTCTGCCATGATGGGCTCTTACCCTCTGGAACTGGAAGCCTAAATGAACTCTTCCTACTATGAGTTGCCTTGGTCATAGTATTTTACCACATTATCAGAAAAGTAACTAACAGATACAATGAAAAACTTGAGTTTCAAGGAAAAGAATTATAATTTATGTCTATATCTGAAACAGTTTGTAAATTCCATGCCCTTCTCATATATTTGTCACTTATATATAGCTGAATACATAGAAGTCTTACCTTATGTAAAAGACACTGCTTCTAGCTACGGGAGACAAAAATGTGCAATGTTTGAACTATCCATTGAAGTTTTGTAGGAGCAGATGGCTATAAATGTGTGATATTTGAACTTTAAAATTGCTTTGAAGAAACATACTTATTTCAAATGTTGGGAAAGTAAGAATTTGTCTTAGAAAATTGGTAGATACATGACAATTTGAAGCTCAAGAAGTTCTGCAGAAATGAAGAACTAACCAGAATGCCATTACTATTTAACCCATAAGTTAAACCACTAGAAGAGAAGCTTTGTAAATTTCCAGAGATATTAGACTCTGAGATCCTAAATGCTCAAGGCAAAGGAAATAAAATAACTGATATAGTTAAAAGGTCTCATAGGAAGTTAAGTAGATTATTAACATTCATAAGAAAATTTCTGAATTAATGACCCAGAGAGAATAATATTTGGGTTTAATGATTCTAACAAAAGACACGTCTCTCATAATGAGTAAATAATGTCCTTTGACTTTTACCTTGTGGTGGGGGCTAGGTTCTGCCAAAGATCCGTAAAGCAGTTCAGACCTTTTACAACCTTGGAGAATTGCAGTGTGAAGTAGTCTCATTATATTTGGCTTCAGTTTCTGTGATCTAGTCGAATGAAATTCTGAATGGTGGCCGTCTTAGTCCCTCTTCTGTTGCTGTGACAGGCTACGCTGACCAAAGCAAAGGTTTTATTTTGTGTCACATTTCCAGAGGCCAGAGTCCATCATGGGGTCAAGGAGGCATAGCAGCAAGAGGTCAGCAGAAGTCATAAGGTGTCTTGCTTTATTACTGTCCTAGAGCGAGGTTGCCTGGTGGCCAGAAACCCACAGGAACACTGTCTCCACCCCACAAGGCACTGGAGATATAGGCAGGCACAGCTACACGGTTGTTTTCTTTCTTTTTTCTTTTCTGTAGATTCTGGGATCTGAAGGCAGCCCTTCATGTTTGCATGGCAAGCTTCCTACCTACCAAGTGAGTCATCTTTCTAGTCCCTTTCCAACTGGGCTTATTCACGTTTCTGCACCCCAGCAATCAAATGAACCAAATGTGTTTTACATGCTGTTGATAATGCTGTTTGGATTGTGCTGTTCTGCTCTTAGCCATTCTGTTTGACAGGGATGAGCTGAAACAAACTGCAAATTATATTTAGTTTAATTTAGCATGCTCTCTTTCCAAATGAAAGTTCTTCTTCCTCTCCATTACAATCGAGACGAGTGATTACTTGTTTTTGAACTCAATTATCCCATAAAAGCTGAACTGTGGTGGATGAAGCCACAGAGATCCAGAAACTTTACTTAGCTCATGAGTCCGGGTACAGTGTGATTGGCTAACCGTGTGGCTTATGCTTGGTGCACGCAGCATGGAAACACACTTCTCCATACATTGCCATCCATACTCTGGTTTGTCTCCTGGCTTTGATTCCTAACTACATCTTGTGCACTTGTAGATATTGAAACACAATCCAGCCCAAGTCTAATCTTGTGTAACTTCTAACACTCCTGACTCGAATCTAGGTAGATGAGAGTGGGAGGTCATGTCTCCAGCTTTTTTACTTCTCCCACCTACTCTTACTAGAGCAGTGTGGAGAGAACACAGGCCTTTGTACTTAATCTCTTGTCACTGTGATTCTTTCTTACATTGTTTCCCAGACAAGGATGGACAGATGATGATGGTGATGATGATGATGATCATGATGATGTGTATGTTTGTGTTTAGCCATGGGGGTGCTTTTCTCTTTGGGGATCTGCCTATGGTTCTTCCAGGACCCCTGCAAGAAGGCCTCCAACCTGTACAGTTGCTTCTACTGACAATGTGACCAGCTTCTCCTTTATTTCACTCCCCAGTTCCCACCTCCTGTCTTGTTGGATTCTATTTGTCTTATCAGCTACTATGTATTTGTGCCTACTACTTCCAGTGGAATTGCCCCATCTCTGATGTGATTGAGGAATCCACAGACTTTCCTCCAGGAACCATTTTGTCCTGTACCTCTCTGTGGTTCTGGAATGTAAGGAGACACCAAAGAGCTCACAACAAGGTCTGTTTCAGGAGATACCGTCACCACTTTTTGTTGTGCATAGTCAAAGCTTTTTCTCTTTGTGAGTCTCCCAGCTCCTTTCTTGGTAACTGGGAGGTGTTGTAAGGGGGGCAGGAAGCTCTCTATCTTTAATATGGACTTCTCCTTTCTAGGTTTGTCTATCATGACTGGCACTGACTCTCCTTTCTCGTTTATCTCTTATGCCTGGCAGTCTTCTTTGATCTCATTCTAGTGGTTTTGTAACAGACACAGGAAGTGACCATGGTGGAGAGGAGGATGGATGGGGGCTGCAATGGGTACCTGAGTGTTCACCCTCAGAAAACACTTTGATGACTAGAGTTTGCTGTTCTCTGTTCACCTGTGGGCTTGAAGTTTTAATTTGTTCTACTGACTTATACCCTATGAAATTGTCCTTTTTCATCTAAATAAAAAACAGCCAAATGCTGATAGCTTTGTAGCAGTCATCACAACTAGAATTGGATTTGATCATTCTCAAGTATTATGCAGTTGGAATTCCTTAGACAGTGTTGGGAGAAGAGCTGGAATTTACAGCCAACACAGATTAACAGACAAGTGCCATAAACTCCCTGCTTTTGAAAGTAACTACACACAGAAAAAAGGAAAAAACAAAGTAACTACAACAGGAGTGACGTAGAAATTTTTCCATGGAAGTGTTGGTTTTTGTTGTTGTTTGGCTTCTAATTTAGGGGTAAAATTTACCAGTTGTAATTATTTTGTTACATATTTTGAAACATTTCCACTTTTTTGACTCTAAATATTATTATTTTATTTACTACTGCTGTGTGTATGTATGCATGCATGTACACGCACATGGGTGTGATATGCTTCTGTGCCACAGTGTATGTGTGGAGGTTAGAGGACAACTTTTGAGGGCTGGTTTTTATCTGTCTACCCTAGGTTCTAGTGATCAAATTCAGGTCATCAGGCTCACATGACAACCAACTTTACCCGTGGACAGTTCTTGCCAGCTTCATTTTTCTTTTATTAAAGGAATAAAAGGACTAGATATATTATGTAGAAAAAAAAGAATGTTGTAAGAAGTTGGAAAATCTAAGTATAGTTTTAAAATCTGTCAGTTGTGGGATGGTCTATTCAGTGATTCAGATGTAATGTTTCAGAACCATGTTGTCTGTTTCCTCTGTTACTATTGTTATCAGTCAGGATAAAGCTCAGTGCGGTGCACCTGCTGAGCTGCTTAGCATGCATGAGGCCACAGGGAAGTGCAGCACCAATGACACACACACACAAAACTGCAAGCCAAAACAAAATACTATTGTTTCCAGGTGGCCGTGTCCACAGAAACTCTGGTTTGTGGGATGCAAGTATTTTCAGGAGGTTGTTAGGGAAACTGAGCAGTTTCGAGAGCTCCTTTGTACACAGATGGAAGAAAGAAGCAACTATAATTTTAGTGTTGGGTAATTGTCAGAGTAACACGTGTGCAAGTGTTGTGTGACACTATTCCTGGGGAGACACGAACAAATTCCTATTCACCCTAGGATAGGGAACAAAGGACAGAACAAAGTATGGATCCACCAAAGTCAGACTTGGTGAACCAGTGAGCTTTGAAGGGCCACCTACAGGAGCAGGAATGATGTAAACACATGGGCAGTGGGTTCGGAAGGCTGGAAACCTGGAGCTCACTGAATGACTTGCTGGCAGCTTGACAGATTAGAGAGAATCTTCTAGGTAGCTGGACTGATCTGCTGCTTCCAGGTACCTTGGGTTGGTTTCTATCTCCTCAGCAGCCTTTACTGATTATACAATCTTAGAGATGAAGGGGACTTGTGCATCTAGTCAATTTCAGATTCTTCCCAAGACTCCTGGATTATTTATTTCCTAATCTTTTTTTTTTTATTTCCTAATCTTAATGAGTCTCTTTTAGCATATTTCAAGTCTTGCCAAGCTTCCTTTAGAAACTGTGAGTGAGCCGGGCAGTGGTGGCGCACGCCTTTAATCCCAGCACTTGGGAGGCAGAGGCAGGCGGATCTTTGCGAGTTCGAGGCCAGCCTGGTCTACAAAGTGAGTCCAGGACAGCCAGGGCTACACAGAGAAACCCTGTCTCGAAAAAAAAAAAAAAAAAAAAAACAAAAAAAAATATAAAAAAAAAAAAAAGAAACTGTGAGTGTATAGAGAGTTATGGTGGAAATTACTCCACAACAGAAAGGAAAGGGATTGCAAAGTGCAGACAGAATTTTACATAATTTAATTTTGAAAAGTAGAAGACGCATCAGTCGACACTTCTCCAAGTTGCTTGAGAGACTGGCAACTTGGGGTTGCTTAAATCTGTGTGAGATGTCCTCAGATGGATTATGGAGAGGTTCATGCAGCTTTGATGGTCAAGGTTCACACTCACATTATAAGATTAGGAGGTTGAGCCTTTCCATCATATCGTAACACTGTGCCCAAAAGAGGCGAGGGGAGAAAAGATATATGGCAGCCTCTCTCCTCAAAGAAAATGCCACCACTGGACCCTCAACAGGTGTTGGCAAGAGTGTTGATCAATTGCCACACTTCTACTATCTGTTTGCTGTTGTGCATCACAAAACTTAAACACAGTCACACCCGCTGGTGCAGTAGTTGAAGTTCTAGAAATCAACCTACAAATATTTATGCCAACTCTTTTGCAAAGGAGCTAACCTCATAATTATTTAGATATAAGGACAATCATATAGAAATGATCTAACGCCTTTCAGTGGGAATTTGCTCCCTTCACAAAATATATTCATGGCATAAGGAGGGGCACACATCAGGTGAAAAAAGTCAGGGACCAAACCTGGCATATCTATGATCCTAATCTTTATCCCTAGGCATATATGGGGAAAATATCCAAAGGGGTTTAAGAGGGCTGTGTCTATAGATGGATGAAGGCTGATTTATGTTTTATGTTACACTTCTTTCTGCCTATGTGTTTATTGTTAATAATTTTTGCTCAGAGATGAATATTGTCAAAACCAGACTCCAGTAGGTTGTAGTGAGCTAGGGTTTGATGGTAGCCTCTGCCCAAGGACAGCTAATCATTTTAAATGAAAGCTGCTGTGGAACTCTTCAGTTTTTTAGTAGAAGGAACCTCATGGCAACATTTCTTTATATGTGTTTTCTCAGACTATATGGAGTCAGTTTCTGTAAGAGCAGTTCTGACCTGACTCCCTTTTGATCTTGAGACCAGAGCATCCATACACAGGTTTTTATCTGGAACTGCAATCCTTTAGAATCTGGTGATGGTTCTGTGGTCACTTTCCCTCATCTCTCTTCACCTTGGTATGTCTGCTGTTCTACAGAACAAGGACAGAGAAACTGAAATCATATAGCTATTCAGTCAGCTCCACCCAAGTGCAGGTAATGGGGGTGTGAGGTTCCAAACCCAAGAAGAAACGATACTAGTGTTCTGTGTGTGGGTGGGCAGGAGGGAGGACCAGTACATCTGCTTTCTTTCCATTCTGAGGAGTAAGCCACAAACAGTGATCTCTCAGTATCTGTGGGGACAGCCTCCAGGACAACTCTCTGGTATCCACGTCTAAGAATACTCAAGTTCTATATGTACTAAGATCCATGAGACTAAGGGAGACCTTGCTTGGAAGGTAAGAAGACCCAGGACAGGAATCTAACTTGGAGTCTCAGAGCAATATTACACATGTATACTATAGACTGGCACAACATTTCTTTATAACAGGTATACATCCTCTCATGTACTTTAATCAAGTATAGTGTTTATAACTCCTAATTCAATGTAACTACTATATAAATAGTTATACTGAACTGTTTACACAGGGAAACACACACATGTTCAGTAAAGATGCAATTTTGGCCCATAGCTGGTGGAATCCACAGCTATGAAACCCGACTATATGTGGGCTGACTCTAAAGCAGTCCATCTTCCTTCGGAGCAAAATCCTGAGTCATTCTCTGTAGTAGGAAAAAATGGGTATGTCTGTCAAAGCAAATGGAAAACACAGGTGCTAATGTTCTTTCAAATTAGAAATACCATGTAGAAAACTGTGTCTAACATGCAGCAGAAAAAAAATCCTTGCAAAGATTTTTCATATTTTTGACTGAGAAGTCACCCAGGAGTTTAATAGGAGTTGTTCAGATAAGAAGAGGCTTCCCTTGGGTACCTTCCCACTCTGGCATATCAAGTCACAGCAAAACTAGGCATTTCCTTTCCCACTGAGGCCATACAAGGCAGCCCAGCTATGGGAAAGGAATCCAAAGGCAGGCACCAGAGTCAGAGACAGCCTCTGCTCCAGTTGTTAGGGGACTCACATGAAGAACAAGCTGCACATCTGCTACAAAGCTCTTGATTAACCACACACTCTCTAATTATCCTTGCTAAGTTAAATTTCAAGTTAGTTTTGACATTTGAAGGTTCACCACTAGATGGCACTTAAAATCCACGAGACTAAGGGAGACCTCGCTTGGGAGGCAAGAAGACTCAGGGCAGGGATCTAACTTAGAGTCTCAGAGCAATATATATTTGTAGGAAAAAAAAAAATTCAAGCAGCCTTGAGATTATTCCAAAACTATTGAAGGGCAAGATTCTTAAACCAAACCTGTAAATGATAGGATGTTTGTCTTTAAATATAATTCCCCTTCATTTAAATTGCTATTGGTGAGCTGGATTTTGGTATTAAGACAACAGGCTGCTGGGCTAATGAGGGGTTGGCAAATTGTGAAGGGCTGTGTTCTGTCTGAAAAGATTCGGAATATGCACCGGGAATCAAAATGGGTTTCAGTCCCAGCTCAGTGTCTGTTCTGTTGGCTGGCATGCTCTCTCTCTCGCCTCTTGTTTATTTGGTTTCTGTTCCCTCATATGTTCTGTTCTCCTCTCTCTGAGGAGCAAGTGTGGTGTAATAGTTGATTTCAGGGCCATGACACCAGAGAACCAATGTGACTGGATGTAGTCAGTCTGTGGATGGAGTGGCAGGTGAAGTTGGAGGGATGGAAAGGCTCCTTTTCAGCCAAGCATTATGTAGCAGCACTGGGAACAAGCACAGCCAAGTAGACAACACTGAGACCTGCAGTGCTGATCACCGAGCAGGCTGTACACCAGAACCAAGAGGGAGATACTATATGAACAAGCGGGGGTGGGGTGGGGGGGTGGGGGGTGGGGAGGGGGCTTGGTCCAGCCTCCATAACCAATCATCAGCAAAACTTTGGGCTAGTTAATAAATCTTTGAGAATTTTTTTTTCTTATTTAAACACAAAGTTAGTTGATAAGACATCTGAAATCCTTGATAAAGTCATGTCAGGACATAGTTAAAATTTTATTTCTTACTTATTTATCTTGATGGTTTTTGATATGTTGAAATCCAGACAGAATCTCTCTCTCTGTCTCTCTCTTATCCTTTCTCCCTCCCTCCCTCCCCCCCCCCTCCCTCCCCCCCTCCCTCCCTCCCTCCCTCCCTCCCTATGTCTTTCCACTGCTCTGTGTGTGTGTGTGTGTAGATGCACCCGTAGGGGATACACATGTGGAAGGAAACTAGAGGTCAACTCTGGGTGTCATTCTTCAGTAGTCATCCACCTTGGCTTTTGATACTGTCTCTCTCCCTGGCCTGGAACTCACCTCCAGGTTAGGCTGTCTGGTTGCTGAGCCCCAGGGATCCTCCTATCTCTGCCTCCCCACCAGTGAGATTACAATTGCTCCAACTGTATGGACTGTGCCAGCTTCATTTGGAAGCCAGGTGCACAGGCTCTTGCATTTTCTCCTACACCCAGTGAATCCAGCTGAAGTTTTAGCAACATCCCTAGGATACTCATGTGTTCATTACAATATTAAGTGGCCCAGGTTGGCCACAGAGAGCTGATCTCAAAGCTACTGTTGTTCTTTCTTTTTCCTCCTTTCCTGTATAAGGGCATCATCACTCAACTGAGAACTGAGACCTAGTCAATTGCTGATTGTTTTTTTTTATTTTAATTTTATTATTTTTTGAGACAGCGTTTGTGGAATTCACACTATATCGCAAGGTGTCCTTGAACTCTGATCTTTGTGCCATACCCTCCCAAGTGCTGAGACTGCTTGCACAGGCCGCCACATCCAGCCCTCTGATAAATATTTACAAAGGACCCACTGAGGCTCTGTTACTGCTTCCCTTTGGGCTAAGAGTTCATTAGTCTCTATCCTCATTGCTGTGAGAAAACATGTGACAGAAAGCAGCAGAGAGAGGGAGGAAGGGCTTATACTGCAGTTTACAGTTTAGGGAAGGATACAGCCAGCTCGTTGTTGTGGGGAAAGCATGGTGACAGACCTGCAAGGCATCCAGCTACATTGAATCTGCCACCAGGAAGCAAAGAGTGAATAGGAAGTGGGGAATGGGCCACAAGGACCTTAGGGACTCACTTTCATCATCAAGGCTTCATCTCCTGGATAAGAGCCAGCAGCCAGGGACCAAGTGTTAAAACACGAGCCTGTGAGGGACACTTCACCTTCAAACCACAACAGACAGGCACTAGAATGAACCTCTGTCCTATTTGAAAGAGAAAGGAATCACTTGTACTTTTGACTTTTATGACACATTAGATTTTTATGTGATGGGGTCTGTAATTCCCAGAAGTTATTGGTTGAAGGTAATTTTTGAGCTTCCAAAAACCCAAGATAGGGTTCCCTCACAGTAGTAAGGTGTGTACCTCTTGAGCTGGAGTGTTCTTCATCATGGGAATCATCTCCTATTGTTAGGGGGTCAAGAGGCAGCCCTGGGCTCCATGCATGGCATGTCAGTGGCCCTTTGATTTTGATGATGGCTGATGTCTATACAGGCTTAGTATCCCCAGACCCATTATTCCCTCAGCTGAATGACAGAGAAAAGCCCTGGTATAACCAATGGGGAACACTCAGAAACCCAGGGAAGAAGAGAAGGCCAGCCAGTCTTTCTCATTATCATCCTCCTAGTCTGTACTGAGAGATGACCTATGGATTTCAGAGTAGAACATCTGCTCAGAATCAGTATGCATGCACATGGGACTTGCCTGGAAATTGCTCTTATGGACTGATGGAGAACTCCTGCATATGTTACTGCATTTGAAGCATTCTTCTAAGTAAAACTGCTTCTCTGGAAAGCCACAACCTACTCACCCCAGCTAGCTGGCTGTCTTTTTTCTTCTTTTAGGTAACGAGACCTAGGTGGAGGAGTATTAGGCAGTGTGTAGTGTGGCACGTGGGTCAGAGACTGACACATCTACAGTTCCATTGTAGATTCCCAATAGCCAGACATCTCTGTCTCTTTGGGAGCCAGTAAGATTGAAGTGACATGCCCTTAGCCACTGGCCTCTTCCAGTTTCTTGAAAAACTTGCAGGTGGGATAGAACATCCTTCTGAAGTGATTTTAGTACAGACAAATACCAGCACTGTGAAAGAAGAACATTTTTCTTGGACAAAAGCCAGAGCAGTACCAAGTCACACAATCCCTCTGTGCTCCCAAGTCACGAGTCGGGGGAGCGGTAACCTTTCCACAGTCCTGTGTAAATTCCAAGAGGCTAGTCTATCTTGACGCCATTGCAACCTGACCTCCATCCTGGAGGGACAACAATTGACTCCCTGAAATCCCTGCTCAAACTCAAAACGTGCTCTCTTGGCTCATTTGCTTAACCCCTATGACATATGGCGCAAGTGGGGACTTTCCGACGCTGAGGAGGAGCTGAGGCAGCCAGGGAGATCTCCCTGTCCCACTCGCAGCTTCTCTCGCTGGCAGTGTGAAGTGCATTATTGAAAAAGGCTGGCAGCTCACAGCATTGTTTGGCTTTCTACCTTGGCAACCATGAGCAGCAAACTGTAGGGAAATTTTCCCTTAATCTGCTGGCACTTGTACCTAACTGCAGTGCTAGATGCAGTCTGCGGCACACTGATCCCTAAGAAGTGAATAATTTACTTGAAGTAATTTCTCTGCTACCATGTTTTCAGGCATACTGGCCAACTATGGAGGATAGAGATATTTCGTTTTGACAGGCACCAGTAGCCATTCTTCTCTGGGGAGGGGATAAGCCGAAGGTACTGGGGTGTACCCAGATGGAGGTTCTAGGTGTCAGTACAGGCCTAAGGCAAATTGATCAGTCTCCTTTCTTGCTATCATTTAGTTAGAGTACTGAGAGTTAAAAAAGTGCAACTGAGAGCCTGTTAGAAATGCAGAAACTTGGGTCACCTCAGCTCCACTGAATCAGAGTCTGGAGCTTGGTGAGATGTCCTGGTTATTAAAATGATACATATGCTTCCTTACATTTGACAAGGAAGTCTTTTAAAATCATTAGGCATCTACCTTGTTGGTTTTAGAATTAGCTGGTGAGTCTTTTTAAAAAATATTTATTTATTACTTCAGGTTACATATCCATCATAGTATCCTTTTTCCACCCCTCCCAGTCCTGCCCTCCCACCCTCTACCCTCTATCCCTTCCATCCCACTCCTCTGAAGTGGAAAGTCCCTACATAACAGTTCCCCGCCTCAGTTCAGCAATCATATGAGGGCCAAGAGCCTCCTCATACACTGGGAGCCTACAAGGCAATACCACTAGGGAAAAGTGTCTCATTGACAGGAAACAAAGTCTATGTTCATGTTCCCTTTGGTGCATTGGTTGTAATATAGTTATCCTGTACTATATGGCTAAAATACAACTATAAGTGAATAGATGCCATGTGCATGCTTCTAGGTCTGGGTATCTCACTCAGGATGAGCTTCTCTAGTTCCACCCATTTGGCTACAAATTGCATGATTTGTTTCTGATAGCTGAGTAGTATTCCATTGTGTAGATGTACCACAGTTTTTTTTTTTTTTACATCCATTCTTCAGTTGAGGGACATCTGGGTTGTTTCCAGTTTCTAGCTATTACAAATAAGGCTGCCATGAACATAGATCAGGAAACTTCCTTGTGATTCAGTGAGGAGTCATTTTGATGTGTACCCAGAAGTGGTATGGCTGGGTCTTGAGGTAGAGCTATTCCAAGTGTTCTAAGATATCGCCAGACTGATTTACATAGTTGTTGCACAAATCTGCACTCCCAACAAATGGTGCTGGTCCAACTGGATGTCCACATGTAAAGGAATGAAATTAGACTCATACTTATTACCTTGCACAAAACTTAAGTCCAAGTGGATCAAAGACCTTAACATAAGGCCGGTCACACTAAATCTACTAGAAGAGAAAGTGGGGAAAACTCTTGAACTCATCTGCACAGGTGACAACTTCACCAACAGCTCAGGATCTAACACCAACAATCAATAAATGGGTTCTCATGAAACTGAAAAGCTTCTGTAAGTCAAAAGATACTGTCATTCGAACAAAACAGCAGCATACGGACTGGGAGAAAATCTTCACCAACCCTACATCTGACAGAGGGCTAATATCCAAAATCTACAAAGAACTCAAGAAATTAAATGCCAAGAAACCAAATAATCCAATAAAAAATGGGGGACAGAGCTAAATAGAGAATTCAAAAAGGAGGAATCCCTAATGGCCAAGAGACACTTGAAGAAATGCTCAACATCCTTAATCATCAGAGAAATGCAACTCGAGATGACTCTGAGATTCCATCTCACACCTGTCAGAATGGCTAAGATCAAAAGCTCAAAGGATAGCACATGCTGGTAAGGTTGTACAGCTGATGAGTCTTAAAGTATCTGGGTTAGCCCTGGCTAGACTATTCATACTCATCTGGGAGTCATCCTCCCACCTCAGTGGACATTCGGTAACATCTGAAGACAATTTGTTTGTCATGATTATACGAGTGCTACTAATATGTGGAATGTAGAAACCAGATTACCAAGCACCCTGTAACACAGTGGACAGACCCTCACAATGGAGCAACCATGTTCTAGGAAGTTCAGTTGAGAATTGCTGCAGGTGGGAACCAGGAGCCATGTATTTTAAAAATTCCCTGAGTACAATGTGTAAGGAAAACTGGGGACAAGGAGTTGAGATTTTTTTTCCCCACGCAGAAAGATGACTTAATTTCTGAATACTAGGTAAATTGGGCTATAGTTGGTGTAAGGTGTCTTCAACTGTGGAGAAGTGTGACTGAGGTCCAGAGAAGTATATGAAAGTAGTTAGAACCAGCAAGCTGTATGCACTTTAAGGAAGCAGGTTCTCTGTGCTGTTCTAGACCAGGCTGAGGATTGATGGGTCTGAAGCAAGAGTCTTGCTATAGGGTCCTTCTCAGTGACTGGTGTGCATGTGACTTGTCTGGATGAGACAAAGGGAAATCTATTAAGTCAGATAGGTAATGCAACACCCTCCCCCCCCACCAAGAGAAGTCTATGGGGCCTGGTGATCTACTGAGATAGTTAGGAGTTACTTACAGGAGCACAGATAACTCACAGACCACACCACTCAAGAGTACTATCCCAACCAGTTGTCACCATTTAGGTAATCTTGAGGACAGGTGTTTTATGAACCTCATGACCTTCCCCTTCCCTCCATGAAACAATAGTTAAGAGAGCCAGTCTGGTGAGGCTCTCCTGCCAGTTGTCACAGCTGCTCACCTGCAAGGTGGTGATGGTCATTTAGAACCTGGGTTCAATTCTACATGACATTTCATAACTGAGTGGCTTAAAACAACTTCTAATTGTTGAAGTTCTGTGGTTTGGCTAGGTTCAGTTGGATGGCCTTCACTTAAGGTCTTGTGCAGGAGTGTTGTCAGATATTTGAAACTGTGGTCTTCTGATGGCCTATGTGCTGGACATCAGAGATGGCTCAGTTACATGACTGGTACCTGATGGCTATCTGTTCTCTAATAGCTTAGCTCAGATCTCAGCAGCCCTGCAGATTGTGAAACATACTTAGGACTGTGCCATGTGTTTCGGGCTTCTATCAGTTGGCTAGCTAGGATCCTACAGAGGACTTGTCACAGGAGCAAGTGCTCCAAGAGGCAGGAGTAAAAGCTTCCAGGCTTCCTGTGAGGTAGAAGTCACTGCTTCACTTTCCTTCATTTCACTGCTGAGAGAAGTCCCAAGGCACACCGGGACTCAAGGAAGTGGAAAAGTGGTCTGGTCTATCTTTGTCTGTCCCTGACTCTCATGCAGAGGATGGAACCAAGGTCTTGCATGTGTCATACAAATGTTATACCTCTGGGCAACATCCCAGCTTAACGTCATCCCTTGATGGGAGAGCGAGAGAGAGCGCATGGGATGGGTTGTTAAGACATCTTTGAGAAACACTGTCTGTTATTGTATCCAGGAAATCAAGGACAGGTGAGGGGCAGGTTGCTGCTCCAGCATGTTGCAGTTAGTGGGAACTTCCTCTTCTTTTGTGAAACATGGACTTTATTTTTGGTGTGTGCTAATGAATATGTACATGTTCATGTGTATATGTGTTTGTGTGTGTTCACGAGTGTATGTTCACATGTATGCACTTTTCTGACTGAGCCATCTTCCCTGAGCCCTGGACTGTAGACTTTAGGCCTCTCCACCACTGGTTTGGTTCTTATACTGGAGAAATCTGTTGTGCAGATGGAAGTTTCCTTTCCTGCTTCTGAATGATAGGGAAACCAAGGCACCAGAGTACAATGTATGACTAGAAGGACTTCTGTCAAGGGCAAGAGATTTGTCATTTATTTTTTATTTTTATTATTTTTTTGGTTTCTTTTTATTTTTAAAAATAATTTATTTTTTATTTCTTCAAGTTACATCTCAATCACAACCTCCTCCCTACTCTCCCCTCCGTCTTATCCTTCCACCCTCCTCCCCCTCAACCCCCATCCTCTACCCTTTCTTCTTTTTTAGTTTAAGGCATTTCTTCCCCCCCAACAGCTCTCCCTTTCAGTCCAACAAATGGTTCTTTCTCTTATAACTATAAATACAATACAAAACAACAGAAATAAATAGGCCACAATTATGAGAGTTATATGGCTTAGCATACATTCCCAATGTCCAGTCCATATGTATTTGGCACCTGACTTTAACATTCTACTATCTAACCATCTCCATGAGTTTAAAGTTCTATATCTAACTCAGCTTTCATACTAACTTGCAACACAATTTTAAAAATATCTTCTTAGATCCAGAACACCCTAAACAACTCAAAATTTAACTATGAGACTCTAGCTATCTATTCTTCAACCACCTCAGAGACCTGAGAGGGATAAATATATCTGATTATATAGGAAGTGCAGGGCCTGCAGCTTCCAAAACTAAGAAATGACATACTAGGAAGGCCCCAG
>CAJQZJ010032298.1:2024280-2053097 GCA_907164525.1 Lophiomys imhausi
TACATTTGGGGCATAGATGTCCAGTATTGAGATGTCATCTTGGTGGAGTTTTCCTTTGATGTGTATGTAGTGTCCTTCCTCATCTCTTTTGATAAATGTTGGTTGAAAGTCTAGTTTATTGGATACTAGAATAGCCACTCCAGCTTGCTTGTTGGGTCGATTTGCTTGGTATATCTTTTTCTAGTCCTTTACTTGGAGATAATGCCTATCTTTTTTGCTGAGGTGTGTTTCTTGTAATCAATAGAATGTGGCATTCTGTTTTCGTATCCATTCTCCTAGCCTGTGCCTTTTTATTGGGGAATTGAGTCCATTGATGTTGAGAGAAATTAATGACCAGTGATTGTTACTTCCTGCCATCTTGATGTTGGTGGAAATAGTGTGTGAGTGAGCTTCTTTTCTTTTGGTTTTGCTGCAGGCATGCTATTTACTTCCTGTGCTTTCTTGTGTGTAGTTAACCTGTTTGGGTTGAAGTTTTCCTTCTAACATCTTCTGTAGAGCTGTATTTGTGTATAGATATTGTTTGAATTTAGCTTTGTCATGGAATATCTTGTTTTCTCCATCTATGTTGATTGACAATTTTGCAGGGAATAGTAGTCTGGCCTGGCATTTGTGGTTTTTTAGTGTCTGCAAGTCATCTGTCCAGGCTCTTCTGGCTTTTAGAGTCTCTGAAGAAAAGTCAGGTGTGATTCTGATAGGTTTGCCATTATATGTTACTTGACCCTTTTCCCTAGCAGTTTTTAAAATTCTTTCTTTGTTCTGTACATTTAGTGTTTTCATTATTATGTGGAGGGAAGATTTTCTTTTCTGGTCTAATCTATTTGGAGTTCTGTAAGCTTCTTGTACAGTTATAGTCATCTCTTTTTTTAGATTTGGGAAATTCTCTTCAATGATTTTGTTGAAGATATTTTCTGGTCCATGGAGATGGGGCTCTTCTCTTTCTTCTATTCCTATTATTCTGAGATTTCTTCTTTTCATTGTGTCCTTGATTTTCTGAAGGTTTTGTGCCAGGACTTTTTTAGATTTGACATTTTCTTTGACAGATGTATTAATTTCTTCAATTTTATCCTCCGAGCCTGAAATTCTTTCTTCCATCTCTTGTATTCTGTTGGTGATGCTAGTGTTTGTAGTTCCGATTCTTTTCTTAAGGTTTTCCAGTTCTATGGATGTCTCAGATTGGATTTTCTTCATTGCTTCAGCTTCCCTTTTCAGGTCTTCCATTCCTTTATGCACTTTATTCATTTCCATCACCTCCTTTGCAGTACTTTGTTGTTGCTCTGAGGTATTTGATTTCCTCCCTTAGGCCTTCTATTATTAATATAAGCATAGGATTAAGGTCATTTTCCTTTGTTTCAATTGTGTTCGGCTGTCCAGAGTTGTCTGTAGCATTATTGCTAGGATCTGGAGACGTTCTATTGTTTTGTTTTGTTTTTTACCATGTTCTTGTGCTGACCTTTTGTCATCTGATTGACACAGGTGTTGTCTATTTGGGTCTTTTGTCAGCTGACCTTGGTACTCAGGAAAACTCCCTGCCCTGAGGAGGTTGGCTGATCCTGAGATGCTGGTTTTTACCTCCAGATGGTGGGAAGGTTCCTGTAATAGACTGATTGGCTCTTGGAAGGAGGGTTGCTGCCACTCTCCTCAATTGCTTGTGACTCATTTGGATCAATATAGAGGGGATTGGAGTGGGGAGAGGGCTAGCCTCTGAGGACCTGGGAGTTGGCAGGTCTCCTCAGAAAGCAGGTAGATCTGTGGTTGGGTCTGTGTTCTCTCATTGACCCAGTCGTTCTGGCTCCCCAGCTAGGCTGACCGTGCAGGCAGGGAGCTCCACCCACAATGGCTTCAGTGTGCCTGTTGCTGACTGCCTCAGATGCTTGGGTGCTAGTGTGAGTGACCCACCCACCTCACTCTTTGTGGAGAACACACTGTCGCGGGCTCTGTTTGCAGTCAGTTTTGGCTCCTAATTGCTTTGCTGTGACTAGGTTAGGTCTCTGCCTCTCCGCTACAGTGCACACTGTGCCGCCATGTTGGAAACTCTGGAAAAAAAAATCTCATTTACCTTTCCTCTTGTGGTGAGGCTGTTTTTCCCTCTTGGGTGTACCGGTCCGAGTGCAGGCTGGATATCAGATAGGCGGGGCTGCTGGTCTGTGGCTGGAGCCGTGGGCTGGATCTGCTCCTGGGCTAGATCTCTAGCCTGAGTTCCTCTCCAGACTGGTGACAGAGCTGGCTGATCTCAGGGTGGTGTTCCCGGGAACTGCGTGGGCTGTTTTACCTGGTGACTGGTCTCAATGTTCGCCGTGGGAATTCAGACACCGTCTGTGTTTCACTGTCGGCTAGGGGACCTCACATTCACTCCACAGTGACTAATCTCATTCACCTACTACTCAGATGCACTGCTCTATGGTTGGCGCCATCTTGGATCAGATTTGGCATTTATAATGTTCTGGAAATTGAGCTCTAGGCCCAATGAGCTTGGAAAGCAGAACTATAGTGTATAGTACATATCAGTACAGTGAGAATGGTATGGTAGGCACTATGCATGCCACCAGTACTCACACCATCTCAGCATGCTTCTACATAGTAGTACACATATGTGTAAATATTGTTACCTATTAGATAGAAGTGCCCACCAGTGTTAACTGGGAGCTCTATAAAGAAAAAACATCCAGGTACACCCAGCAGTCTCAAAATCCCCATCTTGAGATTATGGTGTCAACTGAATATTTTTCAAAATGTGCCAGAATCTCTTCATGTGATCCAAAATGTGGGGCCAATGTTTAGTGCTGCTGACAAATAGGAACGAATGTAAAGATCTCAGGAAAGGCTGAATCTTGAGGAGCCAAGGGTTTTAAGCTTCCATGTGGGTGCTGGGAATCAAATCCAGGTCCTCTGAAAGCAGTAAGTGCTCTTAATTTTTGAGACATTTAACCAAATATTTTGGATAAATTGTACAGTAAAGGAAGTTAAACACCACATGGAAATTTGGTGTCTTTTAAAAATATTTTACTTCTTTTTATTTTGTGTATGTGTGTTGGTGTTTTGCATGCATGCATGTCTGTGTGAGGGTGTTGGAGCCCTTGCAACTGGAGTTACAGGTGCTTGTGAGTTGCCATGTGGGTGCTGGGAATTGAACCTGGGTCCTCTGGAAGAGCAGTCAGTGCTCTTAACCGCTGAGCCATCTCTTCAGCTCTGGGAGTTTGGTATTTTTAATTGATGATAGTTGTATGTATTTATGAGCCACAGTCTGATAGTTTTATATGTGTGCAAGGAGGAATATGTATGTGTATAAAAGTTCTACCCCGTGGGCTTCTCTTAAAAATGATTTCTATCTATTTTTCTCTCTGTCTGCCTATCTATCTATCACTTGTCATCTATCTATCTATCTATCTATCTATCTATCTATCTATCTATCTATTTATCTATCTATATGTGTGTGTGTTTATGTGTAGGTATGTGTATGTGAGTACAGGTCCCTGCAGAGGCCAGAGGCATTAGGTATCCTGGATCTGAAATTACAGGCAGTTGTGAGCTACCCAGCATGGGTGGTGGAGGCTGATGGGACATCAGGAAGTGCTCTTCACCAGTGAGTCATTTCTCTAGCTCTCAGTTGTGCTCAGGAACACATTTTGTGCTCTTTGCTATTATGCTACCCTCAAAGAAGTATAACTCAAATCCTGGTGAGTTAAATAATAGGACATCTTTGATAGAAAGAGTTCACAGAAACTGTTTATTGGCCAACAAGCTTGGGTGAAAGAGGGAAAAACGGTCAAAAGCTCAATTGACAAGGACTTGAAAGATGGGGAATTTTGTTTTATCCTGTCACCAATTATTGGTCAAAGCTAGGCTAGGGATGACTTTATAGATCATTCCTTATTACTCTTGTACTTAGGCCTGATGGGTGTGACAGAGCTCTAATTTATCCTGCTGTTAGTGAGGCACAATAGACAGTTCCTAGAAGGTAAATAAATGCTTCACAATGAAAACATTACACTATCTTGGTCTTTGTTGGGATGTTTGGTAATCTGGTCCTTGAGTTGGTGGGCACAGCACTGCTCTTGAAATGAAGAGGAGCCCATCATTCATGCAACTCTGCCAAAACAGCTCTTAAGCAAATCTCAAGTCTATGTGCTCCTTAACAGAAGCATAGAGAACATCCTTTTGTTGTGTAAGGCCTCAACTAATAATCAGAAGACTCTTATTCCATGCATTTCTTCTTTGCTTAGGCTTGAGACCTGTCCTGTTTGGGATACAGTGAGAGCATCTTTTATCTATGAAATAGTAACCACAGAAAAGGACTGAGAAGGTAGGACACCTGACCTCTGATATGTTAACACAGATATGTAGTGTGGACTTACTGAATAGAATAATTTTGTCAACAAATTAGGAGACAAAAGAATGATATAACACCATAGTGGATTATGTAACACCATAGTGGCTACTGGAAAGTAAGAAGATAGTTAGATGTACACAGTGGGAGAGGCTCAGAAGTTTTTATTTTCTGAGTTTTCCTTCTTAAACAAAGACTCTTGCTATCTGCCATTCATTAAATCAGGGTGTCTTTGTATCTAGGGGGAAAATATTTAGAAAGTCATTATTTATTTGTTAAGCATTCTCACTGTTGCTGTTTGACCTGACCTTGCTAGGGTCTCACTAAGGCCATTGTTGTTTTATTTCTTTCTACTTCTCCTGTTCTTTGGATGGGAAAAAGGGAGCTCAATGAATCTAACTAATTATTGTGTGACAGTAAGCAACAAGGGCAGAATTTGGATGTTGATCTAACTGCAACTCTTTGATGTTCTTTTGAAATCCCTGGGTTATCTCTGTGCTTTTATCTTCTAAGTATTACATGTCTACCAGTTTCATAATCAACAGCTCTACCAAAAATCTCCACATGTATAATAATCATATTTATATTGGCCTACATCTCAAACACATATCTAGTTAATCATATCACTACTAAAATTATTCAGTAACTTGATTGTAATGGAGTTTTGTTAAGTTAAGGCTCCAGACACATAACTAAATAATTCAGCTGTAAGTATCAATTCAAGTGATTATGAGGCCAACAGATCCCAAAAAAACCAGGTGGATGGTTAATTTTGAGTTTGAAGGTCAAAGAACCAGGAACTCTATGAGAGGGCAAGTGTTAGTGTAAATTTACATAATTGTATTTGTTTTGTCGTTTCTCTCTTAACCTGGCTAACACCCAAATAATTGAGACTGGGTTATATTATTTGTTTAATAAGCTTTACAACACAATACTGAGCAGTTTTAATCTATTATTAGCCCTCTATGCTAGTCTGACTCCCTCTTTGCCAAATTCCTTGAGATACTCACAGTTGAGGACTGTCTGCTCCAGCTGCTCCCTCCTCATCTTCACTGAACCTCTCCAGGCTGAATTCCCCACTTCTCCTCCTCTAATTCCTCCTCCCCTGGAGGGCAGGAAGTCCAACCTTATTTCTCCCTGCTCAGGGATTGGCGGTAAGCTGCTTTATTAGCATATCAGGGGACAATTAGGGAGCAATATTTACACAACATTGAGACAGGAGGGTCTTAGAACAAGGATTGCAACCAGATATGGGGGATACAGAAATCATCATTTGAATTGCACAATAAACTTGTGCCTACAGGCAAAAGAAGATGACTATATGGGAAAATTCATCCTTCTTCTGCTCCTTTTTTATTTTTGTATCTTCAACAGGTTGAATACAGACCATCCAACTTGAGGAGGCTTCTCTCCTTCACTCAGTTCAGCAATTCAGATGACAGTCTCTTCTGGAATCATCTTCATGGCATGCCCAGTGTGTTGGTTACTTTTTTCTTTGCTTTGGCAAAACACCTGACAGAAGCCACTTGGGAGAAGAAGGGTTTACTTTGGCTCATGTTATCGGAGGGTTCATTCTATCAGGGTGAGGAAAGTGAGGCATTGCAGTTTGGTACATGGTGGGGACACATGATGGCAGGGGCATATGGTGGCTGCTTGTTTATCTGGTGGTATAACAGGAAGCAGAGAAAGCCCCTAGTGTCTCCCCTCCAGTTTTTCTATCAGTCAGACCTCATCTTTTAAAGACTCCACAGGCTTTAAAGTAATACACCAAGGGAAGGACCAAGTATTCAAAAACCTGAGTTTATGGGGGATATTTAAGATTCAAACCATAATATCCTGAAATAATGCTTAAGCAGATACTGAGCATTATTTACTCCAGATACATTGATACATTAAAGTAACCATCATCTCTAATAAGGGAAGAGCTTTTTAAATGTTTTATTTTAGTGTGTGTGTGTGTGTGTGTGTGTGTCAGAGAATAACTTGCAGGAGTCAGTTCTTTCTTTCCCCCATGTAGTACATTTCCCCCTTGGATTGTACTCAGGTCATCAGGCCTGGTGGAAAGGATTACTTGCTGAGCCATCTCACCAGCTCCCAGGCAGGGTGATTTGTAGTTAGGAAAAGCTTTGTGACATGACCTACAACAGACCTACAGCACACCTTCTATTTTACCTCTTCTGGCAATAAGTAGACTGGTTCTTCCCTTCACTAGAATTCTATGGGGAGTTGTTGGCTGCCCCTTAATTTTTTTTTTTTTTTTGTTTACACAATATGGTTTTGACATTCAGTATCAAAACCTTCCGTTTATTTTATGGGAGGTAGTAAATGTTATGCATCTAAGGAGACACACTTGCATAAAAAATAGAGCCGTCACTCTGCTGTGTACCCGGAAAGGAGAAATTGCTGCAAGCTGCAGGAGAAATGGTGTATCTTGCACACTGGAGACTCAGAAGCAGCAGAGGACTGAGCTATAAGGGGAGGGCCATTATAGCATATGCTCATGAATAATGAACCTGACATTATGCCTATGCAAATAGGACACAGCCAGCTCTAAGCTAAAACTTGGTCTCATCATTTATTCAGTGCCTCTTGTGCTCAGCACCTGGATTGTGTGCTGGCAAGGGATGGGGCAGGAGCAGAGCCATCTGCTTGCTGTACTGGGAGAGGGGAAGTCTTCATGAAGAAGTCAGATACCTTGGATGATGAATGTCATTTCTATTGCAAACCCTGATGGCAAACAGAGGTGAATGAAGTTCTACAGGGAACTGTATTTGGTCACTAAATCAGTGGACGGACAAATGGGGCCAGTGAAGTGGCACAAAAGGTAAAAGTACTTGCATCACAAGTCTAATGCCGTAAGTTTGATTCCTGCAGCCCACAGGAAAAGCTGGATTTGTGCTGTGCATATGCAATCCAAGAGGGAGTCGGGAGGCAGAGGGGCCGAAATAGCAAGGGAGACTCCTGTAAAAATAAGTTGGAAGAGAATCATCTTCCAAAAGTTGCCCTCTGACTTCCATATGTGCCATGGGGTATGTTCCTGCACACACACACACACACACACACACACTCACACACACACACACACACACATACTAGTGAACAAGAGAGGTCTCGTTAAAGAATAGTGACAATAACTGTTGACATCAAACCAGCGGACAAAGACAACTTGGAGACAGGAAATTGCTTGAATACATTTTGTGATCTTTGCATGCTAACATTTTCACAGGACAGGCATCATGATCAGTTTTAGTTCTCTGGGAAAAGTTACACATTTCCTGATAGTCTTGAATCTACCTTTTAAAATAAACAACAACAACAAACAATAATGTTTTGACTCTGGAGGGATCCCAGGATTTGGCTCACAAAGACGTCCAGATTTGTTTACTTTCAGAGGGACAACCTTTCATTTCTGCTCCTTTGCTAAGAGAGGCTCACCCATGGAGAATGTTTAATGATGAAAAACTCTTTGATGATTGATTAGGATTCTGGTATCAACACACAGCATTAAACAGGCCAGGGCCCAGGCTCTGTCCACATAAACAGCTGCAGAAAATAAGATGGCTTTAGCTTGTTTTTACAAGCTCCAAGGAGAAAGATTTCATATTTCCCTTCAGTTAGACAGTTATTTCCTAACCCTGACAGTTGGAAGAGTCTTCCATGCATTGCAGACAAATGTGAATTGATCTCAATATAATAATATGAAAAACCCGCTCATGTCAGCACTGAGAAATGGGAAACATTGTCACCCACATGCCAAAGGCTATGAAGGGTTTCTGCAACATGACACTGAATTGAACCAAAAGCAGAATTGCCTGTGTCACCCTGGCTGCACATTGAAATTGCCTAGCGAGTGATATGAAAGCTGATGTCTTAGCCTCACTCTCCAGCTGTTTTGTGGTATCTAGTTCTGGGTAAAGCCTAGTCACTGGTGTTTAAATATTCCTCAGGCCTGGTAAGATGGCTCAGAGGGTAAGTGCCCTTGCCACCAAGCCTGAAGACCTGAGTTTGGTACATGAGATCCATGTGATAGAAGGAGAGAACTGACTTCCACATGTTATCCTCTGACCTTCACATGCACATTGTGACATGTGCACTCCCCAATAAAATAAGACACTGTCATTCGAACAAAATGGCAGTCTACAGATTGGGAAAAAATCTTCACCAACCCCACATCTGACAGAGGGCTAATATCCAAAATTTACAAAGAACTCAAGAAATTAAATGCCAAGAACCAAATAATCCAATCAAAAAATGGGAAAAAGAGCTAAACAGATAATTCACAAAGGAGGAATTCCTAATGGCTGAGAGACACCTGAAGAAATGCTCAGCATCCTTAATCATCAGAGAAATGCAACTCAAGACGACTCTGAGATTCCAACTCACACCTGTCAGAATGGCTAATATCAAAAGCTTAAATGATAACACATGCTGGCAAGGGTGTGGAGAAAGGGGAACACTCCTCCATTGCTGGTGGGAGTGCAGGCTTGTGCAACCACTATGGAAGTCAGTCTGGTGATATCTTAGAAAACTTGGAATAGCTCTGCCTTGGGACCCAGCCATTCCACTTCTGGGTATACATCCAAATGATTCCTCATCAAATCACAAGGAAGTTTTCTCATCTATGTTCATAGCAGCCTTCTTTGTAATAGCTAGAAACTGGAAGCAACCCAGATGTCCCTCAACTGAAGAATGGATTAAAAAACTGTGGTACATCTACACAATGGAATACTACTCAGCTATCAGAAACAATGAAATTATGCATTTTGCAGCCAAATGGATGGAACTAGAGAAGCTCACCCTGAGTGAGCTAACCCAGACTCAGAAGGATGCACATGGCATCTATTCACTTATAGTAGGATTTTAGCTATATAGTACATAATATCTATACTACAACCAATGCACCCAAAGGAACAGGAACATAGACTTTTTCTTTTTCTCCCTGTCAATGAGACACTTTTCCCTAGTGGTGCTGCCTTGTAGGCCCCCAGTGTATGAGGAGCTCTTGGCCCTCATATTACTGCTGAACTGGGGCGGGGGACTGCTATGTAGGGACACTCCACTCCAGAGGAGTGGGATGGAAGGGTTAGGAGGTAGAGGGTGGGGGGGTGGGACTGGTAGGGGTGGAAAGAGGACACTATGATGGAGATGTAATCTGAAGCAATAAATAAATAAATAAATAAATAAATAAATAAAATAAACAAATGTTAAAAAAAAAAAAAAGAATCCTAATCCCTCTATTTCATGTGTAACCATGCCTGGGATCCAGTGGCTTAAACCAATTCATTTTCTCAAAATAGTTTGACAAAAACAACATAAGGAAAGAAGATGTTTTTGCTTTGTTTTGTTTTGTTTTTATGTATATGGTGGCTCAGAGCTTGAGAGTCTGGTCCCTTGTGGCAAGAGCTTGAGGCAGCTGGTGACACTGCATCTTCAATCATGAAGCAGGAAGAGACTGATACTGCTGCTCATCTTATCTCTTCTTCTTTTTAGGTGGTTAAGGGTACTGGAGACTTGTCTCCCAAGTGATTCTATCTAGATCCCATCAAGATGAAAATCAAGTCAACCATCACAGTGGCTCTAACTCAGAGCAGAAGGAATTGGGATGGACAGAAGAGAGGGGACAGGAAGTGGCAGATATATTTTCATCAAGGAAGTGCACAAAAAAGTTGGTAACAGTTGTCTTAAGTGGGATTCCACAGCAGTGTGCAGTCTCAACAGCTAAAACTCTATGGATGACCACATTTAGATTTTTTGAGACAGAATTAGAGGAAGCCCTTGCTGCAGTTACTGTGGGCATCACTTCTGAAGCATGTGGATTCTTGGGACTCAGTGATGGATGATGAACAGTTTGGTTTGGTAGGCTGAGAGGTGTGGCAAGCAGGGAACATCACCTGAGTTGGCACGTCTATGTCACCTGTGTCTTGGCATCATCACCAAAGCTACCCCAGACTGAGGAGTACATAAGATTTTATACCTCTTGCTCTCTTTGAAGCTGGATCACAAAACAGTCAATGGCAAACAATCTAAAGGCCCCAATGGATCCTCTGTCCAGTAAATAAGTGGTACCTGAGAAGACCCACAAACACTGACTACTGTGACCAGCACAGCTTGGGTCCTTGGACTCAGCCTGAGGCGTTGAGGAAAGGAAGAAATGACAGACACACATATAGAAAAACTGGGTCAGGTGGGCTGGGTGTACTCCGTTGGAGTGGCATCAACTACCATAGCAATCTGGATCCTCAATGCTTTTATTAGGTATGCCACAGAGACAAGGCTTAGCTAGTTTTGGGAGGTATGTCTCTGTAGGTGAGCAGTCTCAGGCTGTGAACATGTGGGAGGAGGAAGCAGCAGTTTCTGGATTTTGCATATGCCAGTCAATTGTTTACAAGCATGTCCTTGGATCAGAGGATGGCTTTACCATTTCCAGCCTGACTTGTGAGGGAAAGCCTTTGTCATTTCCATTCCTGTGAGTCTGAGGCATTGGTCCTTGCCGTGGTCTGGCCTGTGTCAAATAGTAGTTATTCACTCCGGACTTCATTTGTCATTTGCAGATTTACTCAGGGCTTCCCTGACTCCCCACACTGCACATTTAACAGCCAGACATTGGTGAGGCCCAGATACAAAGCAACTGTATTCAAGTGTAAGATGCCATTCTTCCTCTTGGCAGGTGGGGAACTTCCTGACCAATGCAGCTATTCTCTAAAACAGCTGTGTTCTGTTGAGACACTAGGATTCCTTCTCATAAATGTACTGTTAGGGGATGTTGGTATTGTACAAACATACCACCCTTACAGCCCCTAGGTGGTCCAGCCCACTTCATACCCAGGACAGGTGGTCTAGCATACTGCTTGCAGGTTAAAAACCTGTACAACACTTCATTGTGTAACACAACACCGACTATTTGTGTGTTAACAGAAAAGGTAGAGTAAAAATGTGCAATAAAAGGGAAAAATAGTAAACCTATGCAAGGTGCTCCCTGTTGTAGAAGCTTGCAGTGTTGAACGTTGCTCCAGTGTCCTCACCAATGAGTGCTGAGTGACTATGAAGAGCTAGAATATCACCCACTCCACAGTGTTCCAGACTTCATAAACACTGTTGTTGGAGTCATTTCGCTCTGTTTTTGTTTGTTTGTTTGTTTGTTTTTTTGTCTGGGGCCTCTGGACTTGGGTCCAAAGGGGGCTCTTTGGTGTAGGAGTTGAATTGCCTTACTCCACCCCTATAAGGTGAGTCATTCAACCCCACCTCCTAGGTGGAGACCTAACTAATCCAGGGGGTAGAGCTGTGTACACGTAAGCTCTGGTACCCGGCCGAAAGGGCCAGTACTAGTAAAAAAGTCCGATAGACTACAATTGCAAACACCTCACAGTTTGCCCGGAATTGGCTTCTGTGGTGGGTAAATCTGCCTTCACCCCCATTAGCCTTGCCGCTCCCATGGCCTGGGTCTCAAAATCAGCAAGTGATGTCACAGTCGAGTAAGCTCCCATATACTGCAGTGGGTCGCAATCTGCAGCCTGACCGCACTCTGCAGCTGAGCTGTGCACACTTCCACGGGTCACAACCTTTCGCCAGATAGCTGGATCATTTGTGTGAGACCTGGGTGTGGCCAGCAGGCTGGACACTCTCTCTGTGTTGGGTCTGAATCTGCCTGCTGGGTATTAGATTGGAATTTACCAGGCGTGTCTCTCCTGGTGGGGTAGGGGGATCCCAATTCCCAGATTCAGCCACTCCGTGCGTGTCTGAGAGTAGGAGGGATTGTCCTGCCTAGGGACCTCCAGTGGTCCTTAGGGAGTTGGGTGAGACTCAGGGGGCTCGAGCCCCCCATATCTGTTTGTACAGCATCCTACAACACCTGCTGCCCTTTGACTGTTTTTCTCCGAGATCAAAATACGTCCGCGTTGGCTGCTGCCTTCTCGGATCCTCATCCTTCCATTTTTTAGGTATCTGAAGCTCATATGAGATGTTTCCTGGTGCACTTGAACACTTCCTCGAGATGTACCTCTGAGAGTACTCACCTGATTGTCTCTGAATGAGAATGGGCTGTCTCTTCACTATCTGCTTATAGCTCTTCCCTGGGTAAATCTTCCCATGAAGCCATGAGCCATGTTTTCTGAGGAGAGGGTTGTAATAATAGCTCCAGAGAAATTCTCTGGTTTCCAGCTCACTGGTCTCCCCATTCAGCCTCAACACTTCATACCTTCAGGTTGAGTGTTAATGAATTGGATGGAAATATTATCTCAAGCTCATTTTCCTTGGATGGTAGCTACATTGAAGGCTGTGGAGCCTTTAGGAGGTGAGGCCTGCTTGGGGAAGTCAGTCACTGGGAGGGGGCCTTCAAAGGTCATTTCTGTTCCTGGTCTGCTTGCAGTCAGAGTCTTCTCAGCCCAGTTGCACACCTTCCCAGTCAGGATGGACTGAGGCCTCTGGAAAACTGTGAGCTTGCATCAACTCTCCTGGATGCAGATTGTTTCAGTCAGATGTTTTCATCTGGATATGATAAAAGCAACTAATTCAGTGGGGAGATTGGCCAATATTAGAAAATATCCTGTATCTACTTTCACAAGTCCTGCTGTGTGGTCCAGCTTCCTGCTGTGGGTTATGGGGGTCATTTCCCTGACTTCTGGACACATTGTGGACATGCTGTGTTTGGATGTACACAGGACTCCTCACTCAGAAGGGCCTAGAGAGTGTATCAATACTCTCCTGTCACCATCTTGGATGGTAAAAAATTTGGAACAAATAGGCTGGCTTTGCATTTTCACTCTGGCCCCAGTACATGGAGGTGTCCTGGTTGTCCTTATTAAACTGGGGACTTTTGGCAAAGCTAAGAACAATATCATTTTAGCTTCTCATTATATCTGTTTCTTGGCAGAGTTTTCAGGCTACATTGAAGAATTCTCATTTTGGAGATGAGTAGTTGTAGGAAAAACTCCCATCAGTGTGGGGCCTGTGAAAGGGACCTGAAGCTCAAAAGAAGAGCAGATCTTACAGGAGGTGGGGGAAGGACACATTTGAGGGGAGACTTACTGCAGGAAGCTCAAATAACTTAAGTCTGCTCATCCTTCCAGTAAAATACAATTAAGCCTGGATTCTAGGAAACAAGAGATTAAAGATGGGATAAGACAATAAGTAGCAAGATGAAGCTTGCTTCCAGGAAGGCAAACATCAAAAATAAGAAGCCACACAGAAACTAGCATGATGGCTTTGAAATAAAGGAAATGAATTGGCAATGTCTAAAATGTATTAAGAGGAAGAAGCCCAGCAGACTCTGTAGAGAATTGCATCAGTCATGTGGAGAAGGAGCTCAAGAGAGTCTCTGAATGCAGAGGGAGGGTGATGAGATAGAAGTAGGAGTGGCAGGGAGGTGTCAATGACAGCCTATGTGTAGGGGTACTTTAGACAGGCCCTTGTAAGCCTCAGAAAACACCAATGGCCTCCAGTTACCAGACCATCACCCTAGGGACAGGCTCACAGCAGAGAGGGGTATGAAGAGGGAGTGGGATACAGAGGCAATCAGGGAGGCAAAATTTTCATATTAAGTGAATGTGTCCTGAAAAATAAAAATGCTTGCCACTAGAATGATGGATATTAATGGCAAAGCTCACCTGTTCCAGGCCTTGGGAATTTGAAAGTGTTTTGTTGTCATGCAGTGATGGGCTATATGAGGACATTTTCACTCACCTTATTTTCATTCTACTACATCAAGTATTTTACCATATCTATTCCCATGACCTCCTGTGGTAGGAGTTTATTAAACCAATTGTGAGAATGTTTTTGTTTAATCCCAGGTGGGCTGCTTAAGATGCAGTTATAAGGTATTAAAGGTCTCCTAGCAGGGGCATGGCTTAACCAGCTGAGCAAGTTTTACTCTGAGGACTTGGGAGAGAGGAATAAAAAGCCAGAGCCCTGAGGAGAAGGGGGCTACAAAGAGAAAAGAGAGAAGGAGCTCCACAAAGAAGTAAGCTCCACAAAGAAGTAAAAGAGAATGGGCTTTACAAAGAAGTCAGAGTAAAGAGGCTCTACAAAGAAGTCAGAGAAAGCTCTACAAAGAAGAGAAAGCGCTACAAGGTAGAAAGCAGTTGCTGTTCTCCCAGTTGGTGTACCCCCAAACTGCTGCTTGTTCTTCCTGCTGATGTCTCCTGGTTTGCTGGTCTCTTGGTTCACTTGCTGGTTTGCTGAACTTCTAGTAAGACTGGGATTACCCCCAAAGAATCCAATGACCCTAATCAGCAGGAAGTAGCTTAAAGAGAACTACATTCCCTTTCATCTCTAACCTTCTTTCTCTCCCACCTAGGGTTGGGGTGTTAAAGGGAACGAGGGGTGGAAGGGAGGTAGAGGTATAAAGCACAATAAATTAAGTACAGCAATATATTGGATAATTAAAAAGCTTTGTTTACAACTTCCCTTTCCTCACCTCCTCCCCAGTCCCTTTCCTTCCCTCAGATAACCTTGCTTCCTCTTCCATGTCACAGACATATATCCTTTTATGTATAATTTACATAAAGTAATTTATATCTCATCAGGATCCACATGTGCGGTTGTTTGAATGAAAATGACCCCCATAGGCACATAAGTTTGAGTGCTTGGTCCCCAGTTGGTGGAACTATTTGGGAAGGATTAGGAAGTGTGACCTTGTTGGAGAGGGTGTATCATTGGGTGTAGGCTTCAAGGTTTTAAATGCCCATGCCATCCTAGGTAGCTCTGTTGGCCTTCTTGTGGACAAGGGTGTAAGCTCTCAGCTACTGCTCCAGCACCATGCCTTCCTGCCTGCTGCCAAGCTCCCTGCCATGATGGTCATGAACCTCCTCCTGAAAATATAAGCCTGCACATAAACTCTTTCTTCTATAAGTTGTTTTGGTCATCTAAGACATCGTGTGGAAGAAAGCATCTGATACTCTTGTTTTCTTTGTGTGCAGGTGTGACTGTGATATCTCTGTGTCATGTATTAACTTGTGCCCTGGGTGCACACACCTGTGTACAGCATTAAGAAGCCAGAGGAGGATGCTCTGTGGTGTCTTCTGTCTCTCTCCACCTTGCTCCCCGCCACAGGCTCTCTTATTGAGCCCAGAGCTAGGTGGGCAGCCAGCAAGCTGCAGCAATTCCCCTGTCTTCACCCTCCGTCCACAGTGCTGGGAGGTCCTGGTTAGCTTTTGTCAATTTGATACATACTAGAGTCATTTGAGAAGAGGGAACCTCAACTGAGAAAATGGCTCCAACAGGGGACATTTTCTGGATTAGCGATTGATGTAGATGGGTGTACATGGCTACAGATAGTGCCATCCCTAGGCACGTGGTCCTGAGTTATATAGTAAAACAGGCTTAGTAAGCCATAAGGAGCAAGCCAGTAAGGGGCGTTCCTCCATGACTTCTGCTTCAGTTCCTGACTTCAGGTTTCTTCTTGAGTTCCTGCCCACGTGTCTCTTAGTGTGTCTCTCAGTGTGCATGACTTGAGAGTTATAAGCTGAAATAAACTCTTTCCTACCTAAGTTGCCTTCAGTTATAGTGTTTTATCATAGCAATAGAAACATAACTAAGGGGGATCCAAGATGGCAGCGGCCTGCTCAGACGTATTTTGATTTCGGGGTTAACAGTCACAGGACGGCGAGTGTTGCAGGATGTTGTACAAATGGCTCGACCCCTCTGGATCTCACCCAACTACCCAGGGACCACTGGGGATCCCTGGGCAGGACCCTCCCTCCCAGTCTCAGACACCCAAGGAAGATGCTGAATCCGGGAATTGGGATACCCCATCCCCCACCAGGAGAGACACGCTGAGTAAGTTCCAATCTAATACCCAGAGAGCAGATTCAGATCCCATGCAGAGATAATCTCCACACTGCTGGGCACCCCCAGGTCTTGCATAGACGAGTCAGGTACCTGGCCAAAGGTTGCGACCCTTGGAAGTGAGCGCAGCTCAGCTGCAAAGTGCCTTCAGACTTCAGATTGCAACCCACTGCGGTGACGTCACTGGCCAGTTTCCAGGCCATGGGAGCGGCAAGGCTATTGGGGGAGAAGGCAGATTTACCCACCCCAGAAGCCAACCCCGGGCAAACTGCGAGGTATTTGAAAGTGTTGTATATCGGACTTTTTTACTAGTACTGGCCCTTCCGGTGGGGAAACAGAGCTTACTTGTACACAGCTCCACCCCCTGGATTATTTAGGTCTCTACCTAGGAGGCGGGGCTGAACGACTCACCTTATAGGGGTGGATTAAGGGAACTTGACTCCTAAACCAAAGCGCCCCCTTTGGACCCAATTCCAGAAGACAGCTAAAAAATTCCACATGGCCAGAGGCCCCAGACCAAAAAAAAAAAAACCAACCAACCAACCAAACAAAAAACCGGAGTGAAATGACTCCAACAAAAGAAAGCAATGCTATTCCATCCAGCCCGAAAAATCTCAACACAGCTGAAACACATGAAAACGATGACAATTCTACATTATGGAAAGTGATAGAGTCCCTTGAAGAACAACTTAAATCTATGAAGGAATTCAAAGAAGCCACAATTGCACATACGAAGGCGATGGAAAACACCATTAGAGAACTTCAGAACAAGGTGAGTCAACTTGAACAAGAAAAAGAGAGGGCAATGGAAGACTTCCAGGCAAAGACAAGCAAACAGGAGCAGGAAAGTACAAAACAAATAACATCACTCAAGACATGAAAATGGAAATGGAAACAATAAAGAAAACACAGAGTTAAAAATGGAAATGGAGAATCAAGGGAAAAGAACAGGAACTATGGATTTGAGTACCAAAAATAGGATTCAAGAGATGGAAGAAAGGATCTCAGGCATGGAAGATTCGATGGAAGAAATCAATAAAACAGCCAAAGAAAATGAGAAAGCTAAAAAAATCTCTCACCCACAATATCCAAGAAATCAAGGACTCAAAGAAAAGATGGAACCTAAGAATTATAGGCATAGAGGAAAGAGAAGACTCCCAACTCCATGGTCCAGGAAGTATCTTCAACAAAATCATAGAAGAAAACTTCCCAAACCTAAAGAAAGAGATGCCAGTAAAAATCCAAGAGGCTTACAGAACACCAAACAGATTAGATCAGAAAAGAAACTCCTCTCGCCACATAATAATAGAAACTCCAAATGTAGAGAAAAAAGAAAAGATATTAAAAGCTGTAAGAGAAAAAGGCCAAGTCACATACAATGGCAGACCCATCAGAATTACACCTGACTTCTCCTCAGAAACTTTAAAAGCTAGAAGGGCCTGGAAAGATGTCCTACAAGCCCTGACAGAACATAGGTGCCCAGCCAGACTGCTATACCCAGGAAAACTCTATATCAATATTGATGGAGAAAACAAGATATTCCATTACAAAATCAAATTAAAACAATATCTCCCCACAAACCCAGCCCTACAGAAGATCCTAGAAGGAAAATTCCAACAACAGAGAAGATAACTACACCCAAGAAAACAGAGGAAATAGAAACCACCACAGCAACTAAACAAAAAGAAACACAAGACAGCCAGCTATACCAAAATAATGGGAAATAACAACCCCTGGTCACTAATATCCATCAACAACAAAGACTCAACTCGCCAATAAAAAGACACAGACTTACAGACTGGATCCGTAAACAAGACCCATCTTTTTGCTGCATACAAGAAACACATCTCACTATTGAAGATAGACACTATCTCAGAGTAAAGGGCTGGGAAAAGTTTTTTCAAGCAAATGGACCCAGGAAACAAGCTGGAGTAGCCACCCTAATATCAAACAAAATAGACTTCCAATTGAAGTTAATAAAAAAAAGACAGAGAAGGGCATTACATACACGTTAAAGGAAATATCCACCAAGAGGACATCTCAATATTGGACAACTATGCTCCAAATACAAAGGCACCTACATTTATAAAAGAAACGCTTCTGAAACTTAAATCGCACATCTATCCCAACACTTTAATAGTGGGAGACTTCAACACCACACTCACAACTATGGACAGATCATAAAGACAGAATCCAAACAGAGAAATAATGAGTCTAACAGAGATCATGAACCAAATGGACCTAACAGATATCTACAGAACGTTTCACCCAAACACAAAACAATATAACTTCTTCTCAGCACCTCACGGAACCTTATCAAAAATCGACCATATTGTATCTTATCAGACCACCATGGAATAAAGCTGGACTTCAATAGCAAAAGAATCAACAGAAAGTCTCCACACACATGGAAATTGAACAACTCTGTACTAGAGGACCACTGGGTCAGGGAAGAAATAAAGAAGGAAATCGAAGACTTCTTAAAATCCAACAAAAACGAAGACACAACATACCCAAACGTATGGGCCACAATGAAAGCTGTGCTACGAGGAAAGTTCATAGCACTATGTGCCTTCAAAAAGAAAATTGTGACAGCTCATATTAGCGAATTAACAGCTAAACTGGGTGAACTGGAAAAAAAAGAAGCAAACACTCCCAATAGGAGCAGAAGGCAGGAGATCATCAAACTTAGGGCTGAAATCAACAACTTAAAAACAAAAAGAACTATACAAAGAATCAATGAAACCAAGAGTTGGTTCTTCGAGAAAATCAACAAAATAGACAGACCCTTAGCCAAATTAACTAAAAGACAGAGGGAGAAAACCCAAATCATCAAAATCAGAAATGAAAAGGGAGAAATAACAGCAGACATTGAGGAAATCCAGAGAATATTTGGATCCTACTTTAAAAATCTATAGTCCACCAAATTTGAAAACTTAAGTGAAATGGACAATTTTCTTGATAGATTCCACCTACCAAAGCTAAATCAAGATCAGATAAACAGATTAAACAGCCCTATAACACCTAAGGAAATAGAAACAGTCATTAAAAATCTCCCAACCAATAAAAGCCCAGGACCAGATGGCTTTAAAACAGAATTCTACCGGACCTTCAAAGAGCAGTTAACACCAATACTCTTCAAACTCTTTCACCAAATAGAATCAGAAAGAACATTGCCAAACTCATTCTATGAGGCCACAGTCACCCTGATTCCTAAACCACAAAAAAAACCAACAAAGAAAGAGAACTTCAGACCAATCTCCTTCATGAACATAGATGCAAAAATACTTAATAAAATACTAGCAAACCGAATTCAAGAACACATCAAAAGTGTCATACACCATGATCAAGTAGGCTTCATCCCAGGAATGCAGGGATGGTTCAACATACGAAAGTCTATCAACATCATTCAACATATAAACAAGATGAAAGAAAAAATCCACATGACAATCTCGCTAGAAGCAGAAAAAGCATTTGACAAAATCCAACACCCCTTCATGCTAAAAGTTCTGGAGAGAATGGGCATGCAAGGACCGTACCTAGAAATAATAAAGGCAATATACAGCAGGCCAGTGGCCAACATCAAATTAAATGGAGAGAAACTTGAAGCATTTCCTCTAAACTCAGGGGCAAGACAAGGATGTCCACTTTCACCATATCTCTTCAATATAATACTTGAAGTTCTTGCTAGAGCAATAAGACAACTAAAGGAGATCAAGGGGATAAACATTGGAAACGAAGAAGTCAAATTATCCCTATTTGCAGATGATATGATAGTATACATAAGCGACCCCAAAAATTCCACCAGAGAACTCTTACAGCTGATAAACACCTTCAGCAAAGTGGCTGGATACAAAATTATTTCAAAAAAATCAGGAGCCCTTCTTTATACAACAAACAAATGGGCTGAGAAAGAAATAAGGGAAACAACCCCCTTCACAATAGCCACAAACAACATAAAATACCTGGGGGTAACTGTAACCAAGCAAGTAAAGGACCTGTACAACAAGAACTTCAAGCCCTTGAAGAAAGAGATGGGAGAGGCCTTTAGAAGATGGAAATATCTCCCATGCTCATGGATAGGTAGGATCAACATAATAAAAATGGCTATCCTACCAAAAGCAATATATAGATTTAATGCAATTCCTATCAAATTACCAACACAATTATTTATAGACTTGGAAAGAGCTATTCTCAATATCATATGGAACAACAAAAAGCCCAGAATAGCTAAATCAATCCTGTACAATAAAAAAACATCTGGAGGTATCACCATCCCAGATTTCAAGCTGTACTACAGAGCAATAGTTTTAAAAACAGTATGGTATTGGTATAGAAACAGACCAGTACATCAATGGAATCGAATTGAAGATCCAGAAATAGACCCACACACTTATGGCCACCTAATTTTTGACAAAGAAGCCAAAACGGCACAATGGAAGAAGGACAGCAACTTCAACAAATGGTGCTGGTCCAACTGGATGTCCACTTGTAAAAGATTGAATTTAGACCCATACTTATCACCTTGTACAAAACTTAAGTACAAGTGGATCAAAGACCTTAACATAAGGCCGGTCACACTAAATCTACTAGAAGAAAAATTGGGAGAAACCCTCGAACTCATTGGCACAGTTGACATCTTCCTGAAGAGAATACCAACAGCTCAGGACCTGAGATCAACAATCAATAAATGGGACCTCATGAAACTGAAAAGCTTCTGTAAGGCAAAAGACACTGTCATTCGAACAAAACGGCAGCTTACAGACTGGGAGAAAATCTTCACCAACTCCACATCTGACAGAGGGCTAATATCCAAAATCTACAAAGAACTCAAGAAATTAAATGCCAAGAAACCAAATAATCCAACCAAAAAGTGGGGGACGGAGCTAAATAGAGAATTCACAAAGGAGAAATCCCTAATGGCTGAGAGACACTTGAAGAACTGCTCAACATCCTTAATCATCAGAGAAATGCAACTCGAGACGACTCTGAGATTCCATTTCACACCTGTCAGAATGGCTAATATCAAAAGCTCAAATGACAGCACATGCTGGCAAGGGTGTGGAGAAAGGGGAACCCTACTCCATTCCTGGTGGGAGTGCAGGCTTGTGCAATCACTATTGAGGTCATTCTGACGATATCTTAGAAAACTTGGAATAGCTTTGCCATGGAGGCAGCCATACCACTTCTGGGTATACACCCAATTGCCTCTTCATGGAATCATAAGGAAGTTTCCTCATCTATGTTTATAGCAGCCTGATATGTAATAGCTAGAAACTGGAAACAACCCAGATGTCCCTCAACCGAAGAATGGGTTAAAAAACTGTGGTAAGTCTACACAATGGAATATTATTCAGCTATCAGAAACAATGAAATTATGCAATTTGCAGCCAACTGGATGGAACTAGAAAAGCTCATCCTGAGTGAGCTAACCTGGACTCAGAAGGATGCACATGGCATCTATTCACTTATAGTAGGATTTTAGCTATATAGTAGAGGATATCCATAATACAACTAACTCATCAAAGGGAACATGGATAGACTTTTTATTTTTTATTTTTATTTTAATTTATTTTTTCTATTTTTTATTCTTTTTTATCTTTTTGTCTGCTTATTTGTTTGTTTGTTTTTTAGTTCTCTCTCCCGGGCAATGAGACACTTTTCACTGGTGGTACTGCCTCATAGATTCCCAATGAATGAGGAGGCTCTTGGCCCTCATATGACCTCTCAACTGAGATGAGGGATTGTTACATAGGGACACCCCACCACAGAGAAATGGGATGGCAGGGTTAGGGGGTAAAGTGAAAAAATGAAATGTGAAGTTTCGGCCTTTTGCTACTAATTGTCAGGAACTGTTTAGGATAATTAAGAAATGCAAACTAATAGTCATGCAAGCTGGTCATTTTGTTAGGTACTATGACAGTCTATTATAGTTATTTTCTAAGCTAATCAGAAATAAAGCTGCTAAGAGACAAGCAACATCTGCTTATCCTAATATAAGAGATAGATAGGGCCTCTTCAAAAACCTCAAGAGATCTGCAGAATATGGCATTCAAAGATGTTTTCGTAACTTTAGATTTTTTTATATCGAGACATATCAACTCCTGACAGCACCCCCTATTCTACCCCAAGTAGAAGATGCACATCGAAGAATCTCCAGTAGGAGATGATTGAATTAGTCACAAGCCTATCTCTTGGTAGGAAAAGCCCCTTGCTCCAACTGTAGACAGAATGCTGTCCAAAAAGGACAAAACCTGGAAGCAGGTAAGTCGACAGCCTAGCTCTGCCAAGACAGGGTAAGCAAGTCCTTCATAACCCTTGCTCTACAATCAATGTCTGTCAGAGAAACGGGGCCAAACAACTGAAGATGGATGCTGTAATATATGGAGAGAAAATGGGAACTGTCCAGGCAGCCACTGCTATGTCATTTCTTAGTTTTGGAAGCTGCAATCCCTGTACTTCCCATAAAATCAGATATATTTATCCCTCTCAAGTCTCTGAGGTGGTTGAAGAACAGATAGCTAGAGTCTCATAATTAAATTTTGAGTTGTTTAGGAGTCAAGAGAGTGTTATAGATCTAAGAAGATGCTTTTAAAATTGTGTTGCAAGTTAGTATGAAAGCTGAATTAGATATAGAACTTTAAACTCATGGAGATGGTTAGATAGTAGAATGTTAAAGTCAGGTGCCAAATCCATATGGACTGGATATTGGGAATGTATGTTAAGCCATATAACTCTCATAACTGTGGTCTCATTACCTCTCTTGTTTTGTATTGCATTTATTATTATCAGAGAAAGAGCCATTTGTTGGACTGAAAGGGAAACTGTAGGGGGAAATAAGACATACCTTGAACTTAGAAAAAAAAATGGAAGAGGATGTGGGGTTGAAGGTGGGACTGGAGGGGGGAATAGGGAGAGGAGTGCGATTGAGATGTAACTTGAAGAAATAAAAAAAATAATAAAAAAAGAAACATAACTAAGATGTGATGTTAAAGGTACAGGTTCATCCATGCCTAGATTTTTCATGTGGATGCTGGGAATGTCAAATTCAGGCCTTCATGTTTGTGCAGAAAGTGCTCCTACCCACTAAGCTATTTACCTGGCCGTGATGTTTATGAGTTAGACTGAAGATGTTTTGCTTAAAGTCTCATGGATTTCCTTTTTCGTCCTTTGACCTGGTTTTAGTCTCACATGTAGTCTTAAAATGGCCTCATGTTTCTCCATTTAGGGCCTCTATGCAAGTGAGGAGATTAAAAGTAGCCACAATACTATTTATAGGCACACTGATTATGCCTTCACAATATAATATGCTTTCAGTTATATTATATTTGAGCGTCTGAACAGCACTATGGGCAGATTGAAGTCACAGGCCAGCAGCTAGAAATGTCTTGTGTTAAGGTTGGGGTTGGGGTGTGCAGCACTATGTTTATGAAATCCAATTAGAGAAGAGTCCTTGAGACTGTGAATACATGTGTTTGAGATACTGGTTTTGGAGCTGCTTGTTTGGACATTTTTGTGATGGAGCCTGGGCATCAATAGACACTGGACTAAAGGATGTGTTTTGGGGTTTAGAGATGCTGTAAATATGTATTTGAGTTCAGCAAAAACAACCTACTTGGCTTGAAAATGAGTCCAAGGGTGTAGGGGCTGATAGGTTAATATAAGTTAGATTTAGTGAATACCTAAGTTTCTGATACAGTCTCTTAATTCGGGGCATGAAGATCAACTGCTGTGAGCAATTAGCTTATCAGCTTATGGAAGAAGTCAGGTGAAATGAGGGGAGTCTCTTTGGACTGAAAAACAAGGTTGAAGCCAGGTGAAACAAGGAAAGACTTTATGACCTGGCATTGCTTTCAACTGCTAAGTGGGCAGAGCCCAAATTAAGCTGAAGCAGGTGGAACAAGGAGTGATCCTATTTAAGGACAAGTGGATGACGCCAGAGAGGTGCGTGCTAAGGGCCCCCGATATGAGAGAGCTCCGAGAGTTCTGCTGGAGAAAGTTCTGGTAGACCAATGGCCAGATCTCCCTGAGGCAGAAGGAAGCTGGTGAGCAGAGAAAGCCTCGGCAAGACAGCAAAAGGCCAAGGACTAAACCCTGTGGCCCAGCTTTTGCCTAGAGGGGTTTGACCTGTCCGAACAGTGGCCTGAACGGAACTGTGGCCAGCTTTAAAGACTGAGGCAGAACGGCAGAGTTGCTGATAGGAAGGAAGTAAGTTGGCCTACAGACGCTGAGGTCTCCCAGAGAGAAGAAAGCCTCAAGCCTTATTTAAAGTGAGGCTTCGATAGCCAGTTTACCCTGACGAACCTGCGTCTGAGCTATTCCAGAAAAAGGACTGCTAAGTGCGTTAAAGGGTCTACCCCCGAGACTGGTTTCCTGACGACTGAGGACCTGCCCCAGAGACTGTATCATTCTAAAAGGGTATGAAAGTAGTTGTCATGATTATCAATAGGTTTAGTGGATAGGTTAAAGGGGTTGTAGGAATTTATAGGATTAATAGTTAAGAAATTGTTGGTGTTTGTTATAAGTGAATTTAGTAATAAATAAATAAGAGTTAAATAAATAATAATTTAAAAGTTCGGTTACACAAGGGAGTGGAAAAATTATAAAAGGCAGAAGTTGAGGAGCACTGGAGTCCATATCCACTGGACATGTTAGGGCCACTGCACTCAAGAACATGAGCAGCCATGGTTGCCTGCACAAAACCTGCATGAGACAAGCTAGTCAATATTCCAGCATGGACTGGGAAAGGGATCCAGGATCCATACTCCTAGCTGTGGTACCTCTGACAGTTGATGGCTGCTTGAGGAAGGAGAGATAGTATTACTTAAAAGTATGTCCCCTATTAGGTCAACCACACTCTAGTGGATGGCCCCACATCTGTCTTTGTATGGCAGTGCAAATTGGACTTGGTGGGTTATTAAGAAAAAAAGACATAATGTTGGGAAGATCTTGGGTCTGGGAGGAGTTAAGGGAAAAATGGGTGAATATACTCAAAATTGTATGCAGGTGTGAAATTATCAAGGAATCAATAAAAATGTTATATTAAAAAAAGAAAACGAGTCCTGTCCCAGTTTCAAATGTTGTGGACGGTTAAATCCTGACGTAGCCATTAAATAATGCATTTCTAAATATATGAAGGTAGTTTTTACAACCAATGATTTATTTCCCTAAATGCTATGGTTCATATGAAACCCTATTAGAAAGAGAAACAGAAATGAACAGCTTTGTGTTTGAAAAGAAAACTACAGAAGTAGTGATGCCAGATCCCATTTCTGTAGTTAAAAATAATGGAGTTCTGACTTGATAAGGGGTAAGCATGGCTACAGAATATTTTACTGGGCCAAAGTAGTGATGCTTGCCAGGGTGATAATGCACATATCTAGTCAAGGGACATTCTAGCTCAGGAGTTCAGAAACGGCAAATGATTAGCATTCCTCTTCCTGTCTGTGGCATATACTGCCAATCTAGTGCAAGGCTCTCCTGCTATTCTTAGACCTTGCCTTGTATACTTTGAGGATACATTGTGCAAAGCCACCTCAGTAGCCTGACCTATCTCAGCTCTCTATCTCTTCAGGTAAGCTCACAAGAGTCTCAGAAGGACAAGGTCATTTCAAGTTCATACCATCATTTAGAAAAAGAGGCAAGACTGGGTTGAGTCTTCAATTCTATGAGTTGTCATTGTATAGTACCATATGGGAAGTCAAAATTAGAATAAATGCAAGTATTTCAGTATTTCAGTCTAACACTCATTTTTGTGCATATATGTGTGTGAGTTAGGTGTGCATACATGTATGTGAGTATATGTATATTGTATATATTACATGTGTGCTTACCAGTGATAATGCATTTACCTAGTCTTTATACTTAGCATCATCGTCTATATGAGCCCCAGAGCAGAGATTTAAGACCAGACTCTTCTCTCTGTCCTTTCTTTCATCTCTAGGAGTCGCTATGTGAGCATCTTCTTATAGAACATCTCTCTTCCCTCTTTCCTTTCCTCCCTCCTTTTCTCCCTTCCTCTTTCCTCCTTTCCTTCTTCCTCTCCTCCCCGCTCCCCAACCTCTTTCTTTTGTGAGATAGTATTGAACTTGTTATGAAGCTTAGGATGCTCTTGAAATTTGGATTCTCCACATGTGGTTTTCAGAAGACTTTTTGAAATCCTCTTGGTTCAGTGCCTTGCAAACTGTTGTCTGAATTATAGTGTATGTGGTCACTGGTTCCACATTCAGTACTGCTGACCGTAAATCCTTCCTTCATATGAGAGAAAGATGGACAATTCCTCTCAAATCAATTCCTGCCTTAGGAGTTTGTAATTCAGAGCTTTCTTCCAACTCCCACTTGTCCTCAGGACAAAGCTCAGACTGCTTCACATGACCTGGCACCATTTGCTCTTCACCTCCCTTACGTTAATCTGTGTTTTCACTGTATGAGCTTGCTGTGACGCCTGTCTCTCACAGGTGCCACACAGACTCCCACATTTACCATACTCTCCATCTAATAACCCTTTGCTCCAATCTGTTTCTTTCCCCCTTTGTTCTCTGCTAGGTCCCAAATGTGTCACACATGACAACAGGACCATTTTTGCCTGCCTGATACCCCGAAACGATCTCTATGGAGACAGCCTACATGAATTCCCTAGGTACCCTGGTCGTTCTTGCACAAGAAAATTCAGAGTCCTAGCATGCCTAGGGAAACAAGTGGAAAGTTTGAGACACTATGGAACAAGATACCAATGTCACATTTGTCACATTCTGGGAACTCCAGAGTCCAGAGGATAGGTTTGAAAGGAACAGGATGTACTGACAGTACTGGGACTGGAGCTCTGTCAGCCTGAGTTGTAGGCTACATGTGAGTAATTCTCACTCAGCATTGCTCCCTGGCAATGACTTAGTCAATTATACATCATATAAATTCTCCAAATTATTTCTCTGCAATTTTCTTCCTCCAGGCATTCACAGCACAAGCAGCAGCCTCTGGTTGCTGGGTTTAGAATGTGAAGTGAGTAGCTGAGGGACCAGATCTTCCTCTGGTTGGCTGGAGCATACTGGAACAGCTTGGAGTAAGGCTGGGTATGCATTGCTTTTCTGTTACTGTGGTAAAACACTCTAACAAAAGCAGCTAAGGAAGAAAAAAGTTTATTTTGACTGACAGTTCCAGACACAGTCCATCATAGAGGGAAAAGTATAGCAGCAGGAGCATGGGGAGACCTGGAAATCAGGAGCCAGAGAGATCACATTTTATCCTCACAGATGAAGCAGACAGCATAGGAAATAGAGCCAGGCTACAAACCCTCAAACCCTACCTGTGGTGATAGACTTCCCTTACAAAGCTCCATCCCTTCAAGCCTTCAAGTTTCTATAACCTTCTCAAACAGTGCCACCCACTGGGGACCTAGAGTTCAAATGCATGTCCTCTGTGGGACATTTCTTTTTTTTTTTTTAATTATTGGATTTATTGATAACTACAGTTGCCTGGAATATAGCATTTATTCACTGAATTCATTCATGCAACTATTTCTTTATTTCACATGAGAAATGCTGGGTTAGTATGTAGTTCAATTTGTTGCATGCTTATCTACCATGCGTAAAGTCTTGGGTTCTATCTGTAGCGGCACATAAATTGGGTGTGCTACTGCATGCCAGTGACTTTAGCTGACAGGAGGTACAAGGAGGATCAGGGATTTCAGGCCATCCTTGGCTGTATAGTGAGTTCCAGTTCACCCTGGGTCTGTCTCCAGAAAGCACAGTTCTTGACACTGGAAAAACAAAGGCCAAAGTCTTTGTCCTCATGAATTGTAAAGTCCATGGTAAAACAAAACAAAAAAAAAAAAAAGAAAAGAAAAAAGAAAAAAGAAAAGGAAAACAAAAACAAACAAACAAACAAAAAAACAAATTGAGGGGTTGGGAATTTAGCTCAATTGTACATTGCTTGCCCAGAAGACTCAAGGCCTTGGGTTTGTTTGGTCCTCAGCATTAGATAAAAAACAAAAACAAAACACAAAACAGAACAATCAAAAGAAAGAAAGACACCAATTGACACAAAGATACATCAGCTGCGGGGCAGTTAGCTTCCTGGAGGAAGTGACAATGGAAGAGAGATTCAGTGCAACAAGGGCTGAGTCACAAATATTGGGGTAGGGACCACTCCAGAATAGAAGAGGTTGAGCCGCCTGGGGTCTGGTTAAGCTGGAGCCCACTGATCATGGTGATGATTTTGGAATTTGAACTGCGTAGGGGAAGGATGAGCTGCAGTGTGCAATGAGCTGGTATAGGCATAAAAAAGATCATCTGTTCCTGGTGAAGGGTGGGCTGTGGAGGAGAAGGGGTGAATCAGGACACCTGAGTGTTAAACTGAATGGGACTCAGATTTTAGGAGTCATTCCTTTCGTCCAGGGGCAACCACTGCTTTCTCTGGCTTCCTAAAGGAGCTTGCTTAGGGAGCAGTGCCCAGCTTCCTGGGGTTCCCTTGTACAAAGCTCAGCCACTCTCTGCCCCTGCATTGTATCTGAGCAAGGCAGTCCTTGACAGGTGTTTATCTTGTCCCCAGATCTCATGACTTTTCTTGTTTCATTGTTGTGCTTGCTGACTGACATGCCACACTAGATGATTCATGCTTGGGTGAGTCCAACTGTCATACATTTTTCATCCCTTAAAAATATCCATATATGTGTGTGTGTGTGTGTGTGTGTGTGTGTGTGTGTGTGTGTGTGTGT
>CAJQZJ010032298.1:2078330-2129174 GCA_907164525.1 Lophiomys imhausi
ATCTATCTATCTATCTATCTATCTATCTATCTATCTATCTATCTATCATCTGTAAAAAATATATGGCTAATTAAAGTATTTACCCAGTATTTATGTTATTGTAATTGGTTCGGTGGCTGTTAATCTTTAAGCAGACATTATAAATGAGCACACAGGACACCACGTGGATTTTAACAAGCCTTAGCCTGAATTGTGCAATCCTAGCCCATCTAAGCTAGCTCATAATTCTATTACCCAAATATGACCCCATATATACATACATGCCCTTGGACTGCCATTCTCCACGGTATGCCGATATTCCTGGCCATGTGGAATGAGGTTCCTTTTTCTAACCCATGGTGTGTGCCTCCTTCCTGCTGTTCCTGGCTGGAATGCCTTCTTCTTCCTGCTGCTGGGTGGAATGCTTCTTCTTCCTGCTGCTGGCTGGAATGCATTAATCCTCTATCTAAGGCACAGGCTTCCTGCTGTAATCACAGGAAGTCCCACCTTTCTCTGTCTTTGCCCAATCTCAGGCCTCAGCATTTTATTTAACCAATCAGAGTCAATGTAAGTAACAGACAGCAAGCAGGACCAATTAATTAACATTTAAAATGCTTAACACTACCCCAACAATCATCTATCGTGTGTGTGTGTGTGTGTGTGTGTGTGTGTGTGTGTGTGTGTATGTGTATGTGTAAGTACATGTGGGCAGGTATGTACATACCATTACTCATATGTGTGGAGGTTAGAGGACAACTGTTTAGTTTTAATTCTTGTCTTCCTCCTTGTTGATGCAGGAACTTTCTTGTTTCTACTGTAGAATGTACTCCAGGCTAGGCCTATGGTAAGCAAATCATGTTGGAGAGACTCTGCTGTCCCCAGTCTGCCACCATGTATCTAGCTGACTCCTAGAAGGCTGAAGGATCCACCTTGTCACCTGGTGTTAGCAGATACAGTGTTCAGCAGTGATGACTTGGATAATCTCAGAGAAGGGAGGTCTGTGTTTTTGGCTCGGCCTTGTTACAATGTCTGGTTTACATGTCAAACCCTGTAATGTATAAGAAAAGGGTTTGGATGATATTACTGCATGTTTGATCAGATCCATTGTGAAATGCTGTCTTCTGGACATGGATGGTTATTGCCCTCTTGAACATCCAGGAGCTGTGATTAACCACAGGGAGCCTGCACAAGATTGGGTCAATCTTTATTTTCATCTCCTAAAAGAGAAAGGGGAGAGGGGAGAGGAGAGAGGAAAAAAAGGAGAGAGGAGAGGAAAAATAATCTCATGAAGCACATCCCTCCATGATATTCTCTTCAGTGGTGTAGCTGCCCTCAGTTGTCTATGTTCCTGTAAATAACTGTAGTTATACTTGTTTATTTACAAGCTACTTAGGTAGACATGTGTCTTTGGTGTGCCATCAGTGCCCTCTCTGGGGTGAGAGTATATCTCAATGGTTCAGGAAATATTCACATAACAGTGTCTTTCTTCTTAGCAAGAGCCTGCTATATGGTGAGGCCCCTTTAGTGAGAATGAATAGGAGAACCACATTTAATTTTGCTCTGTGCCCTTTCTGTGCCACACCTCTCTTCCTATCACCTAATTATCACCAGCTAGATTAGCTCATGTCTTCAAAACACCTGACCACCTGTCCAGCCATTAAGGAATCTCTAGTCTAAGAATCAGTAAGACTCCACACAGCAGGCCTTTCTCTCTGTCTATGCGATGGACGTCCATATATACTCTTTGAAGTTCTTCCCGCTTAGGAGCATTTCACACCCCTACTGTCTTTCAAAAACCACCGTATAGTAGCACTCCACTTCCTGTATGTGCCAGCATGTCACATAGCTCCATCTGTGAACCAGACCCAAGTTATTTCTTGATGAGCCAACTGTAGCATGGAACACCCCAGAAGGCAATGTTTGTGGGCTGAGAGAAGCAACAGCGCAGAAGGTACTTCGGAAAGCTTAATTGTGCCTTAAGAATTGCTCGCTTTCAGTCCTACTCTCATTTGGGGCTGGCATGTGCTGCATTGCCCAACTTGGAGTAAGACAGTGCTGGATCCACCATGTGAGCCCACAGTGGCCTTTTCCCAGAAACTATATCTGCAACAGGGCTTCTAGCAAGCCAGGAGCTCAGGAGAAAGTCATGAAAGAGAAAACAAGGCTTTACTCCAAAATCCTAGGGATTTTTGTCCTCATCCTCTAATCTTAATTTTCTAGAACCTTCTTAAGGCATTCTTTATTTGCCATAAAATCTTCAAATATCATATTGGGTTTCCTAGGATATGAGGTTCTGTTTCACACAGGAAATCTGCCTCCCAAATATGTTCATGTTTTGGTCCCCAAAAGCAGTGAATATATTACCTTCCATGGTAAATAGAAATGGAGGTACGCGAGGCAACACAGAAATGATAATCCTGAATTTTCTGAGCATGCCCAGTGTATTCTCATGGGTTATTAGATTATGATAGAAATCAGCAAAGTTAACATCACCTAGAGGTATGTCAAGAAGGTGTGCTTTTGTCCCTGTGGTGTAAACCAAGGCTGGTAACTGGCATAGGTAACAATGCATTCACACATTCCCATAACCCACCTGACCAGCAGGGCACTCAGGGATGCCAGACTATAGACAAGGTTTTGGCCTTGGCTTGTCCCCAGGTGGGCCTGTTTCATCTTTAGACTACCATATGCTGTCTTTTTCAGTTCTTGATCATGTTGTCTCAACAGTCATGTCAAGTAATGGCAAACTCTACCATTTCTTTCTGATCATCAGAAAAAAATGGTAGCGTTTGTCATTTGCCTGACATGACTGTTTATGCTAGAGTTTATACTAAAGACCTGTGGAATGCAGACCAGGAAACAGACTACATATTTATTGTTTAGCGCCTGCTTACAGTCTGATGTCCCTGAGTGCCCTTCTAGTCAGGGAGGTGATGGAAAGGCGTGGACTACCTGGAGAGGGAACTGACTCAAAGTTGTATCTAGTTTCAGATGGTCAGGTTATTTCTTTTTTCCACAGTTATTTCGAAAGTGAGCATTCACTGTGGAAAACAACTGAAGAAATGTCTGGGGAGAATAATTCATAGAATATTCTTAGTAGCAGTCAGATAGGGCCCTTATCAAATAGGCTTTATATTTTAAAAAAAGATTTATTTGTGATCGTTTCATGCATATGAGTGTTTTGCCTCCTATATGTGTGCATGAGTACCACATGTATGCTGTTGGAGGCCAGAAGAGGCCATGGGATTCCCTGGAACTGGATTTACAGATGGTTGCGAGCTGCCATGTGGGTGCTGGGAATCAAATCCAGGTCCTCTGCAATAGGAGGAAGGGATCCTATCCACTGGACTGTCTCTCCTGCCCTAACAGGTCAGTCTTTTACTCTAATCAAGAGGGTCTGGGTTTTTGAATGAGATTAGGACAGAACAGATTAAGATGTGTTAACTTCTCAGAGGTTCTACTATAGGTTCAGAGTTTTAAAAACCTGTCCAGATCAAATAATGGTTATATAGACTGCCCAGCTTATAGGAACATCTTGGCTAATTAATCATCCTCTAAGTTTGTTGTGTGACAGAGAATTCTGATTGGCACTCAGTCCTATATGTTCACTTGAGTTATTATTCATCCTAGTGTACCCCATGTATGTGTGTGCCCGTGTGTGCATGTGTGCGTGCGTGTGTGTGTGTGTGTGTGTGTGTGTGTGTGTGTGTGTGTTTGCACATATGTACACCTGCATGGGAATGCCAGAGGACAGTCCTTAGGTACCATCCACGTCTTCTTTTTAAAGTATTAATAGATTAAGTTTGACAATGGAATCTTTCTGCATGTTTTTTTCCCTAACTGGAAAATATTTTGTTATGGTTCTTTTGAAATGAATTCTATGCCTTTAGAACAAGATTCTTTTTTTTTCTTTTATGCCTATATCTCTTAAAGTTTGCCTTTTCAGAATGTTCTATCTTCTTGGCATTCCCATGGGTACCTTCTAGTTATTTTACCTTTGATTTTGTTGGGTTGTCCAGTTTCTCTACCTTCTCTTCAAGCTCAGATATTCTGTCCCCTCTGGATCCACTATTGCTGGTACTTTCTGTAGAGCTTTTTATTTGAGTTACTGTTTTTTATGTCCAGCATTTTAGGTGGTTTTCTCTTCAGTATTTCTGTCTCTGTTGGATTCCTATCTCATATCATCCATTGTCTCCCTCAACTCATTTAGGTGTTTGTGTGTTTGAACATATAATCATTATTTTTAGTTCACTGTTTGGAGTTTCATCCAATTCTTTCTCAGTAGATGCCATTGCTGTGGGACTAATCCTGTCTGAAGGAGATACACTGTATGTGTCATTTCTTTTTGCTGCTTATGCTACTGCATTGGGATTTATGCCTCTGGTATTAATTCTTTGCTTGGTTTCATGTCTATGAGTTATATTCCTTCAGTTGACATATTTGCAGTGTTCAGGTGGAAGTTGGGTGTGCCAGTACTGTGTAGTTCAGAAAGTCGGAGCAGGAGCTCAGAGTGTCTGCCATTCCACTTTTCTTTTTGAGACAGAGTCTTTTGCAGGCCTAGAACTAGCCAAGTAGCTTAGACTGGCTGGCCAGTGAGTGCCAGGAATCTTTGTGTCTCAGTCTCCCCAGCCTTAGGGATTGCAAGTGTGCGCCATCATGCTGGGCTTTTGAAAACAGTTCTGGGGATGGGCTCTCATGCTTTTGTGGCGAGCACTCTACTCACTGAACTGTCTCCCCGTGTGCCAATCGGACTTGAGGGCTGAATAGGACTTTTCAGATGTAGTTCTCATGTAGGAAAACACCATCAGGACTCAAATTCCAGCAGCGTCTGGAGGCTGAGGCACAAGGATTCCAAGGTCAAGGTCTGCCTGGACTAATGAGTTCAATGTAGTAAGTGTCTGTCTCAAGACAAAAAAGTAAAAATGTATCTGGGTATATAGCCCACTGGTAGAGTACTTGTCTACAAAGTGTGTAGCTCTAGATACAACTCCTCCCATCACAAAACAAGAAAACAATGGATGACAATAAAAACTTCTAAACCTCATTTTTCCTCCATATATTATAAACAGCCTTTAGAAACAAGGTGGAAATACCTTGGCAGTTTATCTGAAGACCATATGCAACATTCATTGTGGAGTGTCTCAGAGATAAAAACATTTTAGTTTTCCTTGGTAGAACCTTGGCCATTCCTCTGTTTAGTGAGGACATGGGGCAATTCTTACACATGGTAAAGTTTGGGATATCTAAAGCTTTTAGGGACATTAGTAAATTATTCTGTCATCTAATTATGACTCGAAAGAGGAGGAAACTGTAAGTGTCTCCACCCACACATGCATTTGGCCTTGGCTTAATATATCCATGCATGTGTGCAGTTAGAGGACACTCTGGGAGACCACTGCATGTATTTATTTCGGGAGAGCATGCTCATGCATATGCAAATGTGGGGGCTATATTTCCTGTAGAATTAAAAAAAAATAATGATAACCTCTATATGATTTTGGAAGATAGAAGCATCAAGGGATTCTGGAAAACAGAGCCAGAACATCTTTAAAAGTACCACAAACCATTTTAATTCCCACCTATTTTATTCTATGAGTAAAGGGAAAAATGTCCGGAACCCAAGATGCAAATGGTTCTTCATTAAAGAGAAAGAACAGCTAATTATATCATCTTCTGGAGACTTTCATTTCAAATTCATTTAAAAGTGAGGATACACAGACATGACTAAAAGCTTGTTAGTTTCAGCAGAAGTTGGGAAAGTTTTCTTTGAGGGTTTCAGGACAAAAAGACATGCAAGGTTGCCTGTTTTTTTGTTTTTGTTTTTTGTTTTTTTTCTGTAAAAGGCATTGGAAAAGAGACTTCTAAAAGAGAGAAAGTTTGTATATGTGATTTTAATTGACCAGAGAAATTAATATGAAATCAGAAAAGCCTAGTTTCAGTCTACCTGTGGGAGGATCACTAATCTAAAGGTTGTGGGCTTACACTGGCAGATGTCAGTCTGTCACAGATGTGTGCCTTGGTGTGTGTGTGTATGCATGTGTATGTGCATGTGGATTTGGATGCATATGCATGTGGAAGCCAGAGGACAACTTCATTGTCATTCTTCAGGTACTGTTTGTCTCTGTTTTGTGTATGTATGTGTTTTTCTGTGTCAGGTACATATGCATACTTGTGGACAGTCTTGGTGGTTGTTCCTCATGTACCATCTACGTTTTTCTTTCTCAGATAGGGGGTCTCTGCTGGCCTAGAATTGACCAAATGGGTTAGACTGGTGGCTGGCCAAGGAGCTCCAGGGACCGATCCACTGGTGTCTGTATCCAAAGCATTAGGAATGTGTGTAAATGTATGTATGTACATGTACATACACGCATATGTATATACTGTATGTTAAGCCTGCAGGACAATGTTGCGTGTAGTTTCTTGTGTGCTATGCACAATTAAAAAATTATTGCTTTTATTGTATGTTTCTGAGTGTTTGCTTGTCTATATATATCTGTGCTATGTGTGTGCCTTGTGCCTTCAGAGACCCAAAGAGGGTATCAGCTTCCTTGGAACTAGAGTTACAGGGAGATGTGTGTATTGGGAATTGATCTCTGTTCCCCTTCAAGAGCAGGAAGTGTCTTTACCAGCTCTCTAGCCCTGTCCTTATGATTTCTGGAGACAGGCTGTCTTCCTCAGTGGAACTTTATGTGTGCAAGGATCTAAGACTTCAGGCTATGGGTTGAGAAGACAGAACTTCATTTGCTCTTCTTCTCTTGACTAGAGTCCTGTCGTCATCCCGCCCCCCCTCAGTCCTTGTGTCTTTATTTAAATTGCCACTGAACAAAAGATTTTAAGGAAACTAGAAGGTTTTATTCTTCCCCCAGGTTTAGTTTTCATGTCTGTTTCCACTAAGTCTAAACACCTGTCCTCAGGTACGTGTACCATACATGCTGAATTAAGGCTTAAGTTGGAAGGAAGGAATTAAATTGCCATTTTTTGTTCCTTTTCAATTGGTTTTACCTGTAAAGTGCACTGATTTACTTAATCTCACTCTGTCAGTTTCAAAAGCATGGCTATAATTACAAATTCTAAAGTATTAGCTGTCCAAATGACAAGACTGTTGTGAAAGATGAAAGTGGAGAAAGCCCAAGACACTTAGGAAAACATACAGGCCTATTTATTGTTGTGCCTCATTTTGGCTTCTTCAGAGCTACCGGGCAATTTTGTATAGATCAAAGCAAATTAAAAATACAGAAGTCTGCTTGAAATGCCAGGCTGCCAAAAGTTTGAAAGAAAAAAAAATAGTTTGTAAATTAAGCAAAAGAAAGATTGAATTGAATCTAAAACACTAATTAAGAAGATCAGGGGGAAATCAGATACCTAGGCATCCCAGGAAGGCTGAAGATGCCTGAGTGAGACACAGTTAACACTGTGTCTCAGTGGCTAGCTTTAGGAATGTAATCTTATAGTTTTCAGCAAGGCAGAGGGAATGGGGGAAGAAGGGCAAGGCCTGCCAGAAACTATTAGTTCACATGTCTTGAAGTTGCTGTGAGAATTAGATAGTAACACTTAAAGAGGTAGTAGCTCCATGCTTGGTGAATAGCAAACTAATGCTGATGTTTTTTAGGAAAAAATATCTGCCCTGCTGGGGGGATGGAGTTGGGTGCTGATGTACAACTCTCAGCACCAGGGTGTGAGCTGGGCTGTGTCACCCAGTGGAGTATCAAACATGTACTGGGGCCATGGAGTCCTGTTTGTTGACTTCCTCAGTTGTATTTCTTCCTTGTAGGTCTGGAGAGATAGCTTAGTTGGTGAAGTGATTACATGGACTAGAGTTATATTCTTACTTCCAACCCAAGTAAAAAAAAGAAGCCAAATATTGTGGTGTGAGCCTATAACCCCTATGCTGGGTGGTGGTGGGGGGGGAAGGTGCGAGAATCCCTGGGCTTCATGGTTAGCCAAATTAGCCTGCTTGAACTTCAGGCCAATGAAAGACCTTATTTAAAATAAACAAGGCAGCTAATGTCTGAAGAACAGCATCCAAGATTGATTTCTGGTCTCCATATGCGCACACATGTACAGGCACCCCTCACAACCACATGTGAATACAGGTACACAAGCACAATTCATCTGTGTACCACACAAGGGCCCTCTGGCTTTGTTGGAGTTGAGAGTAAGGCTGTTCATAATATATGATATAGGTCAAGCTGAAGGAAATTTTTATTCTATTCATTTCAAGGGAGGGGACTTCTACCCACCAGCTTCTAGTAGAAGATAGAAGATTCCGTGGGGATTTGAGATAGTAAATGAGAACAACAGAGGTTTATTTTATTTCGTTGCTGCTTGGGGGTGAAATAGGAAAACTTTTAGTTCATGTATCTTGAAGTTGCAATGAGAATTAAATAGTAACACATGTAGAAACAGTAGCTCCACACTTGACAAATAGCCAGTATTTGCTTTCATTGTTCAAACATGCAAGGAGTTAAATAGAGTTGTCTTGGTCAGTTGTGACAGAGACCTTTGTTTCAGGGGAAAAATCTCAACAAAGATTCTGAGTAGGAGTCTGGGAGATGACTCAATTGGTAACGTGTTTACTTTGCAGTCATGGGGATCTGACCTCTCTCCCTAGAGCCCACCTAAAAACATCAGGTACAGTGAGTGGCTTGCTGTTGTTGAAGAGACTGGTGTTGGCTGAAGAAACCTGAAGACAGAGTTCTCAGCACAAAGGAGATTTGTTTGCCCTGGAGGGACAAAGGAAGGGACTAAGAGACATAGAGACATAGACAAGAGATGGAGGACAAGGGAGAAGGGAAAAGGAACAAGGGAGATGGTGAAGGGGTATTTGTCCTGGGAGGTGAAGAGGACAGACACAAAGGACTACCTCTGGATAGAGAGGTGACAGGTGTAGTGTTAAGATGAGGTGTTTAACTTTGATTAGACAGGTTAATACAGAAGCCACACAGGGCTTTTGATTGTTGGACTTCAATATTTTGATAGCTGGGCCTTGGCAGTCATCTTCAGGAGGAGGAAATGGCCAAATGAGGGATTAGATCTTGGTGACTAACTTTAGGAATGTAATATTATGGCTTTTAGTAAGGCAGAGGGAATGGGGGAGAAGGACAAGGCCTAACAGCCATGTGTGCCATGCTTGGGTTGGCCAGAGTGCCTTCAGTTGCAATCCTGTCATTGGGGAGAATGAAACAGGTGGGTTCCAGGGACTCACTGGACAGACAACCTTGGGTACTTGGTGAAAGACTGTCTGAAAAGCAAAAGGGGATGGCACCCAAGAAATGACCCTGAGGTTCTCCTCTGTGTTATAGGTTGTGTAGAAGCACACACATACATGTGCACATGCACACACCTCTGATTAAGCACATCCATACTTACACACCATCTTAGGGTTCACAGACCTCCATTAGAACTTCAGCTGTGCTGTGTGACCTTGGTTGAGATGGTTGCTCTTTCTCAGCCTTAGCCTTTCATCTGTGAATCACAGATTTGATGGACATGAAACCAGCAAACTTTGCAGGATGCCAGTCACACAGAAGGTGTTCAACACATGTGTGTGTCTGTGTGTGTGTGCATGTATGTGTGTGTGTGTGTGTGAGAGACAGAGAGAAAGAGACAGAGAGAGAGAGAGATAGAATGTGTGTTTGTGTTTTCTGTTTCAATGTTTGTTCTCAATATAACCTATCCCCAAAGGTATTTTGTGCAGGAAAAAAAAATGTTTGTTTGTTCAGCTCTATGGTAGTGTAGCCCAGGGCTGCTGCTTAGGAGTGCTCACTTTTAGGGGTAAGTGAGCTTCTTTTGTGTCCTTGCTATTGTCTCAGTTTTAACTCAATATAGTGCATTTCAGAATGCCTCAAAAAAACAGCCCTTCACAGTGTGTTTTCAGTTGTGTTTAATATTCTTGGTTTTCAAAATGTAATTCTCTTTGACAGGTAATAAAGGATTAAATCTGAGACTCATAAAATACCTTTCTCCCCTTTGGCTATTCAAAGAAGAAGAAAACTCAAGAGGAAGACTCCAATTACCTTGTTTTAGCAAGAGAAGCTGCACCTTGCTTGGGTGATCCTGGCTTTGGTTGACCTCCTTTTGAGTATACCTGCCAGAGTTCTCTGGGCTTTTGAAAGATTAATAACAGATATTTCGACTGAGGCTCTAGTATATGTTTTCACCTTCGGCAGTGTTGGTATAGAAACTCTTTGATTATGTACCCTGACAGTAACAAAAAAATAATAAAAAAAAGAAAATTAAAGTTTTTTACTTGTCTGAGTACAGGAGTCCCTCCTTATCTGTGTATGGTGGGGTTATTGAAAGACTTGGCATGGACGACTGAAACCATGGGCTATACTGAATCCTAGATCTATGGTGTATTCTCCTATCCCCCTCAGTGGTTGCCACATGTCACCAGACTGTATCTGCCCTTCCATAATTCTTGCTCTGGTCCCTTATTTTCATCACTTGCCTTCCACTTTGGGGTCACACATAAGTGAAGTGGTTATTGGATACAAACACTTGAAAGTAGGATAGCTGAGCTAATACTCAAGACAGCTAGTAGCAATGAATAGAGGAAGGATCATTCACGGGGCATGTGCATGCTGGATAAACAGAGGGCACATATCCCTAGTGGGACTTAGTGGGAAGGTGCAATTTTATATAACTCTAATTGGAAGGAAGTATATTTTAAAATGCATAAGTTGTTTATTTCTGAAAATTCCCCTTGACTGTTTCAGACTGCCATGTCACTCAAACCCTGAAAAGAGAAACACTGGATAAAGGGGGAACAGAAGGAATTGATTCACTTTCATATTTTGTGTTAGGTTGGTGCATACCACCGTAATATTATGTACATTTTATGAGCCCAAACTAAAGTAAGAGACTGAAAGGAAAATCAAACAAGTTACTATATCTTACAATATTTTGGTAAGCATGATGGTTTCAGACAATAATAATTTCCTAGTTTTTCTCGGCACACTCTACATGTGGTGACTTTTATTAGAGATGACTGAAGATGCAAATTTGTATTTCAAATAGGCTCTGTAGGATTTTTGACTGATCTGAGCTGACTTTTTGTCAAACCCATTTAGATGACCATTGTTTCATTCAGTAGCACACTGCAGGAGTTCTTATAGAAGCAGGAAGTGTCAACTCCACTGTGTCCTTGTTAGTCGCTTGTACTGCGTGATTAGAATTTTGTTTGTAGTTTCTTTGTAGAGATCTTTCAAAGTGACTTGTCTCCTTTGTAAGAGTTGATTTGGATACATAATAAGATTCTTAAATTTACTTAATTAGTCCACATAAAATGTACTGTGTCAACAAGTTTGGAGAGGGAACAGTGGAGGTGACTCTGGCCAGCCTTTCCATCTGCAGACCCTTTCCCCCTTTGGACTCCTCACCCAGTACACCAAGACAGTTGCCACATCTACAGACAAACAATAAATATCCTGAAAAACTGCATGTGTTGGATAGTTACAAAATACACCTTTTTTACTTTTTTTCTGAGGTTGGAGGGTTATAAGTAAAAATAGAATGACCAGAATTTTCTAAGTTGGATTATCTCGTCAGCTCCAAGATTGAATTTGAGATGTTACCTTTTGTTTTCTTTTCATATCTGTGTATGAGCTTGTGAGCACATGTGTGTCTACACACATGTATGAAAATGTGTGGAGGCCAGAAGTCAACCTTGAGTGTTGTTTGTTGTTCAAGAGTTGTTTATCTAGACTGGCTCTCAAACTTCCCTGGCCTGGAATTCACTGGTTTGGTTAGGCTGCCTGGGCAGCAACCCTCAGGGGTCCACCAGTCTGTCTTCCCAGCACTGAGGTTACATGCATGCAGGAATCACAGGCAGGTCCTTCTGCTTGTATGACACTTTGTCATCAGAGTCATGTCCCCAGCCTGGCTTTTGAGCTTTTAAATATGACCACAAGGGGACTTCATATCCATCATATGGACTGCTTTGAATGGACCTATGACTTTTCTTGGCAGTCTGCACTCTTGGTAATTTGAGTGTGACAATACCAAAGTGATTCATGATAGGAACATGGGTCAGTACACATTCACCACGAAGAGCCAAGAACATATGTATTTCTAGCTTTAGAAGCTATACAGTCTTTTATATTTTCTTCTAGTATTTTTTTTTCTGGTACAGTTACTCTATTACTGTAAGCCAACCCCAATTAAATGTTTTCTTTTATAAGAGTTGCCTTTGTCATGGTGTCCCTTCACAGCAATGGAAACCCTAAGACAGAAGTTGGTACCAGAGACTGGGGTATTTCTTTGATAGGTCTGACTGTGCTTTTGTTTGGAGGAATGAGGAGTTGGGGATTTAGGATTAGGACAGCAGTGGAATGTTTCAAGCAGGGCATAATGCACCATACTAGTAGGAAGATGGAAGACAGTGGTGCTTAGAGTGATTTGAACTGTTGGGGACTGACTCAAGACATTTCAGAGAAGAATTTAAACTCTGTGCCTTGCACATGCTAGGCAAGAACTCTACTAGTGAGCTACATCCACAGCAGGTCATACAGTCAACTCTACCATCACACTGTGTGACGATTTGAATAGGTATGGCCCCCATAGACACATGTGTAATAGGGAGTGGCACTATTAGGAGGTGTGGTCTTGTTGGAGTAGGTGTGGCCTTGCTGGAGGAAGTATAACTGTAGGGGCAGACTTTGAGGTCTCCTCTGCTTAAGCTATGCTCAGTGTGGCACACAGTCTCCTTTTGTTGCCTGTGGGTCAAGATGTAGAACTCTCAGCTCCTCCAGCACCATGCCTGCCTGTATTCTGCCATGTTTCCTGCTGTGATGATAATGGACTAAATCTCCCAAACTGTAAGCCAGCCTCAACTAAATGTTTTCTTTTATGAGAGTTGCTGTGCTGTCTCTTCACAGTAATGGAAACCCTAACTAAGATATACTACAAAACTTCTATACGTATCACATAAACAAATAGGTGACTATGTTCTAATAAGACTTTATTTACAAAAGTAGGTACTTGGCTGGATTTTGGAATGAAGGCTGTCATTTGCTTATCAAGAGCTACAGAATTCCACACTTGCTCAATGCTAATAAAATGTTGAATCCAATATTTATAAGGGAATGATAAGGAACAATGTTTTTCTCTGAAGTGAGTGGATTAGCTTAAGTGTACAGTTCTTTACAAATCACACTGGAGTGCAGAATGTTCTGCTGCTAATTGATAAGTGAATGTGGCCTTCTCTCCTGGTCTTTGTTTCTTTAAAAAATTGCACAAAGTGTACATGCACACTGACATCCATACACAGGGAAATGAACTCATTGCTGTGCTTCTAAAATGAGAAGGTAGAGAGATGTTGACAAGCTGTGCTTGTTGTAGCTTTGTGATGGGAAGGGAACAAAAAAGAATCTCCCAAGTGGTAGGATATCTTTCTTTAGCCATTGCTCAAAATTGTTAGCACATCACAATAGTTTGATGGAAAGATGATCATTCTTCAGTGAATACAATTAAACACTTGAAGTAGCAAGCTGCAGTGATTATCAACAGACTCACAAATGGGTTTATTAAGCTTGGAATGCAGTTTAGTGGTAAAGCTTTTGCCTAGCATGTGCAAGACTCTGAAGTGGACAAAAAATAGGGTTGCCACATGTGGATATAGGAGGGGGGTATCTTAGTTATTTGTCTTGTTGCTGTGATAAGGTACTGTCAAAAGCAACTTGAGGAAGGAAGTTTTTTCCCTCACAGTTCAAGTTACAGTCAATAATGGTAAGAAGACATGGCAGTAGGAGCCTGAGGCAGCTGGTCTATCGTGTCTGAAACCAGGTATCAGAGAGTGATAAATGCTGATTCTCAGCTTGCTTTCAACTATTTTTTTTTCAGTCCAGTGCTTCAGCCCAAGGGATGGTGCTACCCATGAAAGTGGGGCTTCCTACCTTAGTCTGTCCAATCTAAATGTTCCCTCTTATTCATGTCCAGAGACTATCCTAATCCAGAGCCTTCATAGACATGCCCAAAAGCAAACGTCCTAATGGAGTCTAGACCCTGCCAAGTTGACCATCAACATTAACTATCTCAGGGAGCTTTGTCCAACAGACTCCCAGAATCCTCTAGGTACTTTCTTATTGTTGGTTCTTTTAAGACACTCAAAATGTCTGACAAAAGGACCCTCCATTGAGTAACTTTGCTTAGAATGTCCTTTCTCCTCTCTGTCCTAATGCAACAGTAAGTACAGGAGATTGAAGCTGTTTTCATTAGTGGATCCCCAAAAGTATAGCAGGGGAGATGCAAGACGGGGCTAATAAAAATATCTAGAAAATTTGGAGCTGCAGATACATAACATGGCAGAAGTCACTGTGTCTGCAGCCTATGGATTCAGTCAACTTTCCAAAAAAGTGAGGAGTCCATAATAAAAGGGGCTAACTCACTTCATCGTTTTGGACCGCTTTTGGTTAACTGAACATTTTTTATAGATCCTCCTATGAACGCTGAATGGCTGGATGAGGAGATTTAGGGGGACAGATTGTCTCAGAGGGATGTCCTTCCTAGGTCACTGAAGCTGATTCTTTCAAGGGCAGTGAAGAGAACTCCACTGCCAGGCCTAGTGTTAGGATTGCAATTGGCCTTGATTTATTTGATCCTTTAATAGCTGCAAGAATCAACTATTGATATGCTAATTTAAGCTGACAGAGAAAAGACTAGAGTTCAGAAGTGTTGCTTAATTTGTTCTAAGTAACTAGAGGGCAGAACAGAAACTTTACTCAAACCCGAGTCTTCCTCCATTGTCATATGACATTTTCCTTATTTTTACAATGTTTCAAGGGCCTATTTCTCTGCAGTATCATATACTCCCATGTTAACAAAGTATTAAATATTTTTCAAGCTGTTCTTGATAAGCCAGGCTGTCATATGAATCATAGCCCCACAGGGACTCTATAAGAATGAAGGGTGTTTGTCCTGGGTCCCCATCTGGAGTGTTCTTTTGAGCTTTTCTATCTATTTTTGATCAGTTTTCAATCCGCATTCTCGTCAACACTCTTTGAGCTGTCACTTCTCATTTTTCTTTGCCCTGCTCAGCTGGCTGCTGCCACTCACTTGTAGTCATTCTCCAAAGTCCTGTGACTACAAAGTCAGACAGACAAGTGTGGTAGAGTTACATCTTAGAGGTGTCTTAAGGGCTCAAAGAAGGCCAGAGACACATGACTGATGAGGTAGTTTTTTTCCTCCTCCACTGGTATACTGATGTTTTTGCTTCTTTGTCCTTCTCTTGAGTTTATTTTGTAAAATTGAGGTTCTTAGTAGAAGTGAGCTGCCCCCAACGGAGACTATACTACGTTACTTATCTTATGTATTTTAGGAAAAATGCTTATAACCTATTTTTTTCCTTGATATTTTTCCCAATTCTAACTCTCTAAACTTGTTTCTTTTTCTACTTTGTTCTTTCTTCTTCTATTCCACGGTTAAGAGTTAGAGAAATGGTGTTCCTCAGACTCAAAAGATAAAAAAACTGGGACCAGAGATAGTTAAGCAAGGAAAATGCTTGCTTTATGAGTGTAAATCCCAGAGTTCAGACCCCAGACCCCAAAATAAAATAAGTTAATTGTCATATCTATCATAGCCCTGTTGTGAGCACAAGAATGAATGGTTTGTCCTAGGACCCTATCTGGAGTGTTTTTTGAGCTCTTCTGTATATTTTTGATCAGTTTCAACCCTCAAACTCTTTATTCTGTCACTTCTTATTTCTCTCTGCTATTGCCCATAACACCAACATTTGAGAGACAAAGACAGGGGACCCCCGGGGTAAGCTAGCTAGACATAAGGTAATGGGTGAGCTCTAGGTTCAACCGAGAGACTCTACCTTAGTAAACAGAGAGGAGAGCTATCAAGAAACACTCCAGCATCATCTTTGGACCTCTATATAAATGAGTACACACATTTATCTTGGCATACACGCATGTGCCCAACACATGCAAACACCCATACACATGCAACACAACACAAACACAAACATATGGAAAAATAGAAAATTTAAAATAAATAAATACCAATGTAGGTAAGTAAATGAGTGAGTGAATCAGACAATCACTGAGATAGAATGGTAATTGTGAAAGAAATGAAAAAAAAATCTCCATTCAGGGCAATTTGGCCTTGGTTAAATTTATGTCAGAGTAAGGTGGGTGTCTTAGTTAGGATTTCTATTGCTGTGAACAGACACCACAACCATGGCAACTCTTATAAAGGAAAACATTTAATTGGGCTAATTTACAGTTTCAGAGGTTTAGTCCATATCATCATGGCGGGAACCATGGCAGCATGCACGCAGATATAGTGCTGGAGAAGGAGCTGAGAGTTCTACATCTTGATCCACAGGCAACAGAAAAAGCCTGTGATCTACAGGGGGCATAGATTAAGCATAGAAGATCTCAAAGTCCACCCCCTAGAGATACATTTCCTCCAACAAGACCACACCTACTCTATCAAGGTCACACTTCCTTATGGGCAAACCATTTAAACACATAAGATTATGGGGGCCATTCCTATTCACACCACTACAGAGGGGTGAATTGGTGTTTATTTACAGACTGCTGTTAAACACAGTGTTTTGACTTACTGAGATATTTTTGACAAGTGCTGGTACTAGAAGAGGTAGCTAGCAAAATGCAAGGTTTGACAGAATGCTACCTGAGTTGTATTGAATATCATTTAGGAATATATTATGAACTTGTTTAAAATTAAAAACTGGATTTTATGTGCATGAATGTTTGGCTTGTGCATATATGCCTGTGTACTATATGTGTGTCCATCTGCCTTCAGAAAAGAGAGTGGAAAATCCCTTGGAACAGGAATTACAGATGGATGTGAGTTACCACATGGATACTAGGCACCAAATCCGGTTACTCTGCAAAGGCAGCCAGCTTTCTGAACCTCTGATCCACATACCTAGTCCCCTATTAGGGACTTATTAGAAAGGTAGACCTTCCTTGGAGATAGTAGGGCAGAAGTTTTCCTGGAAAGCCATATCTGGAAATAGTTAACTGTGTGTCAGAGAACTTTGTTGTGTCCCTGAAAGGCTATGGCTGGACATAGTCATGTACCTGTTGCCCCATTGATATTGAACATGACGTCTGACTTCTCTCTGTGTCTTAGGTTCAGCGCTGAGCTGCTGCTCAGTGATTCCATGGGAGGTATTTTCTGCATAAAGAAACAGATATATGTCTGAATAGAAAGAATGAAGAAATTTGTTGTTTCGAATCTATGAGTGCTCAAGAGAACTTTCATCTAACAAACTCTCCTATGGGTCAGATGTAGCAGGACTATCAAAAACAAATGTTTCAAGAAGGATGCATGCATAGTCACGCACTGTGCTCTGCTTCTGGAACCATCATGGGATCCACTTTCTTTATTCCATTTTTGAAATTTATTTTTATTTATTTCCAGACATTATTTTAGAATCAAAGTGGAGTAAAGTACTATCATAAAGCAGACTCTTATTATCTATATTAAGATGCAGGGCTGCCCCACTCTAGCCCCTGAGACATAACAACTACACATAGTAATGGTCCTGCAGAACTCCTGATAGCCAATGTTAGCTCTGTTTCTTAATGTTAGAATTAGAAAAGTATTTTCTGGGATTCCCTGTATGAAATTCTGGGTATAAGAATTTAAACACAAGTGAAAAAGGATCAATGCTAGTTGAGGTTTCCACACTAATCTTCTTAATATAAATGAGAAATATTTTATTGCTTTCCTGAGATGCAGCATTTTATTAAATAGCCCTCTGCCTCTTGATGTAAGCTTGTAAATTCAACAAACTAATGCAAAATTGAAGTCATTAAGACTGCTTAATAAGTTTTAATACCGGTTCATGTTTTTATTGTTACTGAGTCTCTAATGGTATTGAGAAGGATGCCACAGTAAGGATAACAGTTATTTAGAGGGACACTGTGCTGTGGAGTGGATTTAGTGGCTCCAAGATAATTTCATGTCGTTTCTTGGAATCTTTTAATGCCATTCTAATTTTTGCTGTTGTTCTCTCTCTGTGTGTGTTTTAGACAAGGTCTCAAGCATTTCTGGTTAGCTCCGAATTTGCTATGTAGGTGAGGGTGACCAGGTCTTCTGATCCTTCTGCCTCGACCTCCTGAGTGCTAGCACTAGAGGTGTGCATCACTAAGCCAGGCTTATGGGGTCTTGTACACTCTGGGAAATCACTCTTCCCACTAAGCTGCCTCTCCAGCCCTTCCAGGCTTGGAAAGTTTTAGCATATTATTATTGTAGTCCATGTTGGTAGCATAATGATGTCCCAATACTGGTAAATATATAGTCTTGGGCTCTTTAACTATACAGTTCCATTTCCCTTCTTTATTTCTTCACTAGTATGGTCCTAATATTGCTACAAGTAAAACCATGCCCCATTACCTATTCACCTCCCTGCCTTTTACTGTGGGTTTACAAGGGACCTGTCTTTACTATTGAGATGAAGCTGAATTCTACAGCTTGTTCCTGGGTTTCTTTTTCCTTCCTGACTGAGGGGCAAATGCCTGTGCCATCTGCCAACTCCATATGCTGCACCTCCAGCCACCAGGATGACAGTTTGGAAGTGAGACGTTGGAAAGGTAATTAGGCTTAGATGAGGTCATGAGGTGAAGCTCTCATGATGGCATTGGTGCTCCTATAAAGAACTGGAGAGAGAGCTTTATTGATTCATCTGCAAGCATGCCCATGTACAGAGGAGGGGCAGTGCAGTAGCACAGTGAAAGGAGAAAACACGGCTAGCTATAAGCCTTGAAGTGAATGTTCCTTAATCCTGACTTCCGGACATCTGAAAGGCAAGTTCTGTTGTTGAAGCCAGCCATTATATAGCCTTATGTTACAACACTTGAGACTATGAAGAGGTTTCTCACAAGGGGGTACCTGAGGTTACTTCTTTCTCTTTTCTTCATTACTGTTCAAATGCAATGTGATGGTCAAAGTAGACATTTTGTAATCACTGAGTGATGATCTATGTAGGACCAAAGCCCATGTACTGAGGATGGGAGAGCAGGGAAAATAATCAGGTCCTCCATGGAATCTCTGAGCAGCTGGCCATCATCACTCTGTACTTGGAGAATTCTTGTCCTTCTCCTGAAAGAGGGGACACTCATTTCAACGACTACACATTAGCCTTCCTGTATTTGCAGTTGGTAGAAGCCATAAAGGGGAGCTTTTGTTGTTTCCTTAACAGTCATATTTTCTTTCCCAGATACACACTCTGTGTTTGCTTCTTAGGCGTTTCACACAATAGCAGGTGTGCTATCATATGGCACAGAAGCATGTTGAGTAAGTGACTCTTGCCCACAAAATATTTAAAAACATATAACTTGGCAAAAGACAAAATCTCTCCAAATTATTATAATGTTATTGGTGCTGGAGAGTGAGTCCATCTAGGGCTGTGTGCCTGCTCTGCACACATTCAGTCACTGGGCTACACCTCCAGATTCAAGAAAAGTTACTTCACCCCAGCTGTCTTCTCATGAACGTTCTAAGAAAAACGTTCTGACTTGAATAAATCGTGAATGCGTGGCCACATATTATATTTGCAGCAGTTACCATAGGACTGTATTCCCCCGAATTCTAACTTCTAACTTCACCTACCTGTGGGCTGTCTCCAGAATATGCTATGCGCATGCTCAGAGGTGTCTTTCCATTTCCCTGGAGATACCCGATACTTACCATGAAGGTTAGGGCTGTAGAGATCCCACCAACAAATACCAACTAATTAAGCAACTGAACAAAAATAATTCTTTGCTTTACATAGAGAATCAGGCCAAGGCAAGCTGTGAAATCAAGTACGTTTCTTCTTGGTGTACTCTGGGGTATATTCTACTCCCTTTTCTATTTTTATAACACTATAAAATCCAGTTTCTCAGCTTGTTTATGCAGTTGGGGTCCTACATTCTAAACATTTCCCATGGAAGAGAACACACCCACAACTTTACCAAGGAGTCTTATTTGTATTGGCTTTGTCCTTCTTTCCATTACTCTGCTTTGAGAAGCTCAAAACCTTGGTTTTTTTGGGTGTGTCTTGTTTTCTCCTGAGTGCCCTTCTCTTAACCATTTCGCTTTTGCCTGTATTTACATTATGATATATTATGTAAAAGTTATATTAAAATATCTTTATTAAACCTAGTTCTACCTAACAAGAGAGAAAACATTTCCTGCTTGTCTATTCCCCTAATAACCTTTTCTTGAGTAGTTGTCATTTCAAAAGGAAATTATACACACACACACACACACACACACACACACACACACAATTTTAAAATAATACTTTTATTTTCAAATTTACTAAAACTATAAAAGTACAATTCTTTAGTTTGAGACTTTATAGCTACTGAAGATATCGTACAAGGTATTAATGGAGAGTCACAAGCAATGAAAGTATTTGGGAAATGAGGAACAGTCTCACAAATGTTAGATGGAAAGGTTGTTTTCTGAATCAGCTTAAAAAAGCGTTGACCTCACCTTAATGGTTTCACATAGCTTCTGACCAATGAGAGAAATAAAATCACAGCAATAGCTCTTCAGATGGGAAATTGAGCCCCATGGAGACTTAGCCACACTCTGCCTTTTCCAGGCACCACACGATGACTAATGTTGGTATACATACAGCTGAATTTATCTCCTTTCCAACTTCACATGTTTCCCATGATTTTACTATTCTGTTTTCTTGTCATGGCCAATATTTATTTTGAAACAATGGAATTCGAACTCCAGTTCTTATCACTGGATTTGCTAAGAGGTAAGCTACCAGAGTAAGCTCTAGGCAGTCAGCTTGACCATGTATTAATTTTTGCTGTAAATGTGATCTCCATAGACTAACTCCTGCTAACTACAATGCAGTGTTACTCAAATAGCATCCCACATGAATACTATACCACTTTATTTTATTTTTTTATATTTATTTATTACTTCAGGTTACATCTCCATCACAGTGCCCTCTTTCCACCCACCCCAGTCCTGCCCTCCCACCCTCTACCCCCTATTCTTTCCATCCCATTCTTTTGGAGTAGAATGTCTCTACATAACAGTACCCCACCCCAGTTCAGCAGTCATATGAAGGCCAAGAGCCTCCTCATACACTGGGGGCCTACAAGGCAGCCCCACTAGGACAAAGTGTCTCATGGACAGGTAACAAAGTCTATGTTCATGTTCCCTTTGGTACATTGGTTATAGTATAGTTATCTTGTACTAAATGGCTAAATCTGACTATACCACTTTAAAAGTGTCTCCTACTGGGCTGTTAACTAAGTGACTGGGCAGTCTGAATAAGAAGACCAAAGGGTTTTTTTTCAGGGTTTGGTGTGCAAATAACCACTTTGAATCCACATGTGTGATGGCCAATGCTGATTGTGAACTCAAAGCACCCAGAATCACCTAAAGGACAGATCTCTCAACATATCTCTTTGAGAGTTTCTAGATATGATTAACTGAGGTAGAAAGACCTACCCTAAATGAGAGTGGCACCATCTCCTATGGTGTGGGGTCCTGAATTGGATAAAAAGGAGAAAGTGCTGAGAATTAGCATTCATCTCTCTCTTCCTTACTTAGGATGAATGTAGCCAAAAGCCTAAGGTTCCTGTGGCCATGCCTTTCCTGCCATGATGGAGGGTACATTCAAAATGTGAGCTAAAACAAACCCTTCTTTCCTAAATTTGCTTTTGTTGGGTAGTTTGTGATAGTAAGGAGAAAAGTAGGCAATTTGCCATCTACAGCAAAAGTCCCCAATTTCTACCTGAAAGCCAGACCATGAGAAGACAATTCTAAGCTACAGTTTCCACATGGCAGAATGGGTGTGGGTGGACCAGGCAGGAGTACCCTGTGGAGCCTGAAGAGGTGATAGGATGCTGGAACTCAGATACAGATGTTTCTATGTTGGATGCTGAGGACAGTCAACTGGGACTATTTGTCAACACTCAGAAGAAACTCTGAAGACATGATGGTGCAGCATATAAAAGGATATTCTCAGTGACCATCTGTCAAAGGAAATATTACTCAGTTGAAGAAAAGGCACCATTAAATGGAGAAACCAACTTGCTTTGAAGGTTAAAAAAATACAGTCAGTCATATTTTTGCAAATAAAACTTTGTAATTCTTTTCAAACATTTTCCATTTGGAGTTAGATTTGTTAGGAAAATCCTTGGGTTATTAAGTCTTCTCTCAGCAGTGGTGAACATGCCTTAGAATGGCTGAATCACTCATTTGTATTTGGGGCATCATTTTGAAGCTATTTTTCATGGACAGAAGAAAGGCTCTCTGCCTCTAACTTTCAGGGCTGAGGACACAGGGGAAATGTGTGTCTAAATTAGCAGCTAGATGCTCTGTCTTCTCTATGGCTGGCATTCACATTCTTGTTGCTTTCTGACTTCAGAAATCAGCAGCAAGTGGTCTTTATTTTCTCTTCTCATGGCCAAAAATACTGGAGGATTCTTTGAAGAGTACTTTTCCTCAGAGTAGGTACCTGTACCCCATCTGCACTGCCGATGAGTGTTGCTTGTCACACACAATGGGATTTGAGTATGTTACACATTTTCTGATTAGCGACTCTGATTAGCACCCAGATGATCCAGATGATCAATGCCAATAACTACTGCTGGGTATTTTTAGCCTCCACATTAATATACATGAATATGGATGCCAGGAAAGCAGTAAATAACAAGGCCACACTGTGTGATTAGAGTCCAAGCTACAGTGTCAGGGAAGAGATGTAAGCCCCATTTCTAGTGTCACCTTTGAGGAGTCATCACACAGGACAGGAGCTGGCCCTGGGGGAAACTGCAGCTTGATATTTTTGCCCTCAAACCAAGAAAGGAGTCAGATTTCTAATTCCAGAATTATCTTTTCCCTTCAATGATCCTTTGGGTTTTGAAGTATGTGATCGATAACAAGGGTGTGCTTCTGGACCATTGAGTATTGTTATAGGTCTTTCTCAGAAGGATGGAAGTCGGAAATATAATACACAGATTGATGAAAGCCTGCTGTGTCTATCAGACAGAGCTATTAATCATGACAGAAGTTTGAAGATGAGAAAACACTTAAAGATCTCACTTCTTTGTGCCAGGTTGCAAGTGGCCTTTGTGCCAGGTGGTGAGTAGGCTCTTCCACACTTACAGAGGCCTATCCTGGTGCATGCAAGAGACCTGTGCTGACGTGAGTGTTGATGGCAATTCACAGACTTCTGCCTTTCCTGGCTGCTTGCCTGAAGATGTGGTCCACAACTGGAGTGTGCATTCTCCTGTTTATAGGCAATGAAGCAGAGATGAAGATATTGACTTTGAGTTATGGCCCCAAAGTGCCAAAGTCAGGAACTCAGGATTTCTAATTCCTTGTTCTGTGAAACACCAGCTTTTTATATTCTCTCCATCTCAGCTTCATAATCTCTAATTCAGTAAATCAGGACTGGTGTCCACAACACAAAAACTGACTGCCAAACTCCTGTACTTCACACCCTGTAAATGGGCTGTCAGGATTCATAGGACAAGCATCTAAGATAAATGTTCAGAAGTCTGATTCAAGAAAGCAGACTGACCCCATGCTTTTAATTCCTGCTCCCATCCTTAATTTTCCAGACATGGTCAAGAGACTATAAAAACTTGAAAAAAAAATTCCGTGTAAGGTGCAGAATAAAGAGGAGTGCCCTCCATATGCCAGAGGCATCTGAGAGAGAAACAGTTTGGACAAGCTGCAGGCGTCCCAGCCAGCTGGGTAATCAGTGTGTAGGAGTCAAAACTGGCATGAGTAGTGATGAGTTGAACCCTGAACAGAGCCCTACACTGCAAGCTTTAAAAGCTGAAGACCTGAGCAAGATCCCGAGACACCAAGGTGGAGAGCTGATCTCAGTCCTTACAGAAGATGTGAAATATGAAGTGTCAACAAGCACTGAAAGGCACCTCCATGCATTCTCAACATATGTGTGTGTGTGTGTGTGTGTGTGTGTGTGTGTGTGTGTGTGTGTGTGAGTGTATGTGTATACCCATGTGTATAGAGGTCAGAGAGCAATGTTAAGTATTTGTTCCTCAGGGAAACCTTTCATTTCTCTTTTTTAAATATCAGATCTCTCATTGGCTTGGAACCACTTCAAATAGGCTAAGTTAGCTGGCTTGTGAGATCTAGGGGAGCCACCAGTCTTCATTGCCCACCTCACCATCACTGGGAGTACAAGCACATGGCACTGCCACTGCATCCCTCGTTGTATGTGGGTTCCGGGGCTGAAACCTAGGTTCTTATACTTGAAAGGCAAGTGCTTTACCAATGGACATGTCTCCTCATCCCTCTGCAAATATTTGGTGTAGAATGAATGCCCTCAAGGGGCTGCAAACAGTGGGGATGTTGGCTCCTTTGGTCTGGGCCACACACCTACCACATGCATACAATTCTGAGTCAAAATGCAGAGGTTCAGATTCGGACCTCACCTCACAGTTCTGAGAGATACATTATCTCTCTCGGGAAGATTGTTTTCATTCTTCTTCATCCTCAGCTTAAAGGTGAGTATTTTACCTCCATGAAGGTTCTTCACCCCAGAGGTATGCATTCTTACACTGTGAGAGGAGGGCCTGGGTGTGGGTGGAGGAACATCCAGGCCTGTGGCTGAGTCCTAGAGTGCTGGGCTGCACTTCTTTCAGAAGTGTGAAGTGTTTCTCCGATCTTAGCGCCAGGCCAGAGTACATTGTATAGAGAGTTGACTGATGCCAACACCACATAACCAACCAAAGCTCACTCCCTAACCCTCTTCTCAGGTAAGGGCCCATGATACCTGCTTGGTCGCATCTCATTTGATTTAAACAAATTTCTAACTTCCTTTTCAATCCCTAAAGAATTTAACACCTACCAGCTTTCTAGTGCAGGATAGCATGCAGAGATGGTGATTTTTTTTTTAGAGACATGGGCAAAGGTCTGTTCATCTCAGAGAGGGCACTGATGACAGACCAAAAAAATCATTTCACCTGAGGGTAGCTGAGCCAGTTTGTTTCTTGAGGTCACCCACAGGAGCATGTGTGACTCAAAGAAAACTGCTTCATAGAAAAGCCCACCCCAGCAAGAACGATGACTCATGAAAGTTGCATCTTAGAGCTCTTTGCATGACCTATAGCCTGCTGGGCTCTTGGGGAGTCTAATCTGTTGAGTGATTATTACAGTTCATATAACATTGGTGGTAGTGGGGGGTCAGGGTTGTGAATTGTGTAACTTTCAGGAGCTTCTTGAGTGCTCTGAGTTTCCTTTAGTTCCTGAGTGGCACTGAGCTTCCCTCATGAGAAAGAGAAATAGCTGCATAGTCAGTGGGTGTGATGGTTATTCTTGGCTGTCAACTTGACTACATCTGGAATTAACTAAAATCCAAAAATGGAGGTCACACCAGTGAATTTTTTTGTTTGTTTAGTTTAAGTTTTTTGTTTTTGATTTTATTTTTTTTTTTGTTTTTTGCTTAATTTGATGTAGGAAGATTCACTTGTAATCTGGATCTTGAGGCAGGAAGACAGACTTTTAATCTGAGTGTTGAGGTAGGAAGACACACCTTTAATCTGGGCCACGACTTCTGCTAGAAGCCGATATATAAGGACACGGGAAAAGGAAACTTTTATTCCTTGGCTTATTGCTCTTGACTTGCTAGCAAGTCTATTACTTCACTGGCATTAAAGCCTCTACTTTGGAATTCCACTGTCTATTGAAGGTGAGCTAAGACAGCTAGCTTTGTGGACTGAACAATTTCTGCATTCTTGGACTTTATGTTCATAGTTAGCCATTGTTTGATTATCTGGACCACAGCCTCTAAGTCATTTTAATAAATACCATATATATACATATATATGTATATGTATATATATATGCACACACACATGTTTCTCTGTTATTCTAGAGAATCATGATTAATACAGGGGTCTTAACACACTGTTTTCTCAATGTCCCATGCAATGGTTTACCTGACTTGCATTGGGACAGCACATATATAAACAGAAAAATATACTACACAAAAAATTTAAACATATCTTTCCATAAGAGAAAAAGATCACTCTTCAGAGGGCACCAAGGAGAAAGTGTTACACCTTTGGTATTTTTTGGAATATCCCTGAAGCAGTGAGTGAAATTGGCATACAGTCCTGCCCAGGACTTGTTCCTCAAAGGCAAATGGAGCCAGGAAGGAAGGGAGGGTGGCTCTTTTACTTACTTTGTGAGTGAAGGGAGGACTTGAGAAAGAAACTCTGTTACAGATGGAGTCTGAGGTGCCTTCTCCCTCTGCCTACATTTTCCTTTTGTCTCCTAATGGACAGTTCTCCTCTGCTGTGTGGAAAGAGAGCATAGCAATGCCAAATGCTGCCACCTTTCTCTTGTTTGGACCACAAAGAATTGAAAAGGGGCTAAGGCAATATTTTAAAAACATCTTCTTTCCTAATTCAAGACAATGCATGATCCCCACCCATCCCAAGCCACCAGCAGTCACTTACACTTTAAGGCTGAGCAAACAGAGAAGAATCAACAGACAGATGAAAACAACTTAGTCCTTTATCAGGAAGGGATTTAAAGCAGGGGAGCAAACCCATCCCAGGAAGCCAACATATGATGTGGAGCCAGGGAGTTTCAGAAACTTTGTTTTGTATTTTTACAAACACATAAAACGGTATTGAACCTAAGAAGATGAAACATGCTCAGATAAAGAAAAGAATACTAAGAAGTACAGATTCATGCTTTATAGTATAAAAATACCATATTGGAGCTCGTCTATACTTTGAATTTCAACAAAATAAAAATATTTTCTTCCCTACCTATGAGGCTTGCATTTGCAGAAACTGCTTCCCCTGAAAGAAGGGTAAAGGTGAGCCCCAGGACTCAGAGAAGGGAGTGAACAATGATGTAGAAATGATAGCCATGCATTGAAAAGAATTTTGATGAACACATGTAGGAGGTCAAATATAAAAGAATTAAATTCTTGAGCATGAAATAAATATGAGCAAAATACACAAAAAACAAAACAAAACAAAACAAAAAAACCCCCCCACCCCCCCCCCCCCCGAATTTTCAGAAAGGTGCTGCTAATGAAAGTGATCTGTATTTAGATATGTTGAAGTTCCTTTTTCAAGACAGGAAGTTCTCATGTTGACAATCAAATTTCCCTTTGGAACTCTTCAGTTCTGGCACACAATGAGCGTTGCAGCAAGGATAGTTGTGACCCCAGTACTGCTAACCTGCCAAAGATAATTCATGTGCAAGATCCATGGAAAGGCATTTTCAGACGCGAAAGAAACCAGAAAGCAAGTTACCAAAGTGCCATACCCGAAAATATAAATCAAGGAAATATTTGGAACTAGCTGAGAAATTGAAATGAAGAATACGGAGTGAGAAAGATGAAACAAAATGTCCACAAGAAACAGCCAGTAAAACACAGTAAAGAATGAATGTTTTTGCTATGAAAAATAGACGCACAATGGAGGAAACAGCAATGTATTTTAAAATGTTATAGATCATTCCTATAAAAGCTGTGAGGTATGTGTGGTATTGCTCAATGTCCACTACAACTTGTTCGACATACCATGGCGTTGGAGCTGAGGCTGGGCTCACGGGAAAGTGATGAGACTACCCTCTGCAGACACGGATGTGTGTGGGCAAGAGAGAGCTTTCTCAGACAGAATGAGAGCAGAATGACAGTTTCTACCCCAAAGTATGCCACTTAGGCCGTCTAACATGCCCTTTTGGATGTGGACATTACTCACTTTAACTGTAGGATGCAACCATGCCAAGGAGGATGGGAGGCAGTGCTTTGCAAGAAACATGGCTTCGATTCCTGAGCATCATGGCTGTTGTGCTGACCCAGCTGATCCATATTCTTTGCCCTGGACTACTCCTTCTTAAGTCACTGTGCCACTCTTTCCGTCGTTTACTTTATTTTTTATTTTTATTTACTTTTTATTACAACAGAGTAGTTTTGCCCTGACATATGTTAGTAGTAAAGAAGAAAGAAAAACTTCATTATACTGCATCCAGGGTGAGCCATTCAAATCTATAAAAGTGCAACCTAAGCATGCCACTGTTCGGCTGGGGAGATGGCTCAGTCAGATAAGTGCTTGTGGCAAAAGTTTGAGGACCTCAGTTTGGATCCTCGGCACCAACACACACCCACAGTTGGTGAGGCGCACTTCTAGTCTCAATGGCAGTGGGGCGGAGACAAGAGGACCATTGGAGTTCACTAGCCAGTTGATGAACTCTAGATGAGAGAGCCTGTCTAAAAAAATAAAACAAAGAGTGAAATATGAAGACATGTGAGGTTGACCTCTGACTCCACTCACCCAATACATAAATCAAAACACACATAAAATATTTAAAAATTAAAAAATAAGTTCCTGTAACAATCAAGTTGTTTTTTGTATAATATTTGCAAATTGATATTTTGAATGAAGCAGTTTCTGGTCATAATTCATGCCAACATATAATCACATATTATTTGTAATTTTAAATATTTTCTACAGCACAATGTTTCCGTGCTGTGCTGATTTCTACTTTCTTCTGTTTGGGAGTTATAGTTCTTCCCAATTCAGATTGGTAGACAATTCTACTGTGAAATGTTTTATGTATGCTCCCAAGGATGTCTGTAGGGGAGATGTCCCAGGGATGTAGTTTCTGGGGTATGGGCATGCACATAGGAGTTTTCAAATTGCATTGTGGATTTTGGAAGAGCCAGGCAAGTTTTTCAGGTGGGGTGGCTGACAGATACTTTCCCTGCTGATATTTATGGCAGGTTGGAATATCTTGCTGATATTACAAAATATTTTTCCTCTCTTGGCTTGGTAATAACTCAGGGATATTCATGGCTGCCTTGGTTAGTTTTTATTGTCAAATTGACACAACCTAGAGTTACCTGGAAAGTAAAACCTCTGTTGAAGAATTGCTTTATTCAAAATAGCCTGTGGGCATGTCCTTAGGGGCCTTATATTGATTGATACTGGAGGGCCAAGCACACAATGGGTGGCACCATTCCCTAGGTAGGTGATCCTGGACTGTATAAGAAAACTAGCTAAGCGTGAGTTAGTAAGTGAAGGAGCCAGAAAGTGCTCTCCCTTCCTGGTTTTTGCCTCATGCTCCTGCCATGAGTTTCTGTTCTGACTTTCCTCAAAGATGAATTGTGACCTGGAAGTATAATCCAAACAAGCCCTTTCCTTGCCAAGTTGTTTTTAATCATGATATTTATCATATCAACAGGAAGAAAACTATGTCTTAGTTCTTCAGATTCTATTGTTTGGAAGTTTTTGCACAAGTTCTGTCTCCTTCTGATGTTTACTGAGAATGTTTCTCCCAACTTCTGCTGCAAAGCTATCATTTCATGTTGTGGGGATTAAGAATTTACAGCCTCACCTCACTTCCAATTGTCTCCCTCTGCTTTGTGTTTGTGGCTGAAGATGTGCACTCTCAGCTTCCTGTTTCAATCATTTTTTGTCCTGCCTGCCCCACCATTGTGGACTCCCATCTAAAACCATAAACTAAAACTTTATTCCTTCTATAAGTTCTTCTGGTCATGGTGTTTTATCTCAGCAACAGAAAGGTAACTAATGCACTTCCCTTAAGCTTCCTTGTTAGGGGTTTGTCACACAAAGATAAAAATAAATAACATGGGTGCTTTCTTTCCCAGAGCTCCATCCCAGCTCAGGTTTCTTACTTTCTCCTAGTTTACATCTTTCATCACTAGGAAGACTGTAAGCCTTCAAGGCGACTTTTCCTTCTTCTGTTATTTGCATATGGATGTTCTTTTGTGTTGTATTACTGGGTCATTTCCTGCTTCCTATAGATTTGAATTTCTTATCAATAATGAGAGTCATGATCACACCTTATGCTAAATACATCAGATGCCTGCTATATAGCAACCACTTAATATTGGTTGTGTTGGAGAAAGAAAATTAGAAACAAAAGCTTTTCCCAGCCCAGAAAACCACTCTGTAAAGGTGGTGGAAGAAGGATACTGTTTTCCTACTCAATAAGCATTAAACCTGAGGTGACACATGCCACAGACAATCGACTAGGAGGAGACATTTTAACATCTCGTATAGGCACACAGATGCAACCCATCGCCTACATGTGTGCAAGCTGTACAACAGCTAGCCTTCAAGTAACAAGACCTAAAAGTGCCATTTGTCATATCAGATTCATCAGATTCACTGGGTAATTGAGGCGTTCATCTGTGCTAGTTGTATCCAAAGGGAAAACAAACACAGCTTCACAAGAAGACAGTTTTAAGACTTGAGCAACATTCCTAACAGTTAAACTTGTAGCTGTCTGTAGAAACTGGCATTCTATCTCCCTTGATGATTACACTGCGAAAGGATGGCTTCCAGGTCCTTGAGAAAGTCGTGCCTGCGACATAAACCTGACAAAAGGCCTATCTAATTTTCAGAAGGATTTACACACATTTCAAAAAGGAGAGAAAAGACCTTTCCATCGCAAGCATTCTAAAGAAAATACTGAAAGGAGAAGGAAGAGGGGACAAAGCTTTCCTCATTTTTTTCCCTGGGAAAACAAAGTATCTCAGGTTTAATCAATATTTCCTCACAGTTGTGTGAGGAAATGCTATTTTCCTAATACAAAATGTTATTTTTGTACCTCTCTATGAATAATGTATTCTAGCCTATCATATATTCAGTAAAATCAAAGTAAAATAAAACAGAAGTCAAACCAAAATAGTCCAATACTGGCTTTCCCAGGCCCTCCTCTCTGGCTCCTGTTACCTCTTAGATCTTTAGTGTACCATAAAACTTATTCCTGGGAGATGCTACACATATGTCTATTCACCCCAGATAAGGAGCCCACAACAGACCAAAGTACAGATATCACCACAATCTAATTTGGTAACCTAATAAATTTTATTGAGTTACTACTTATAGGAATATGGGTGAAGGGCTACTCACAAGAACAGAAATGACTTCATACAGCTGCATCACCCATGCCCATCCCAGCAGTGGTGACAGGTGACAAAAGCTAGGGTCTTGGGACACAAAGCTCAGCCTGCAGGCAGTTCAATATGTTGGAGTTGCCCTTTCCAAGTGCCTCAGTGTGTCCACAGCTATTCCACGAAGTTCAGCTGGTCCCTGCTTCTGCCGGGAAGGTGGTCAGGTCTCAGAAATGGTTTTTTTTTTTTTTTTTTGCAATTTGGCTTCTCTTAGTCTTGGTTGGAAAAGCAAGTAAATATCTGAGTTAAGTCTCATGGTGAGTTAGTGATATCATACCAACATTTCACTAATTTGCTTGTATCATAACAGACAACATTAACCATAAAGAAAACTGTATGAGGATATGACAGGATTCTCTCTTTGTAACAATAAATTTTATTTTTACTTGTATGATTATTAATACTTAACAGTTACCTAACAGTTACCTATAAAGTTCCTAAATCCTAAAACCCAAGCCTTAACTCTAAAACCTAATATTTAAAACACCCTAATACCTATAAAATAAACACTTAACATTAATCTAAATTTTCTTGACAGGATATTCTCTCAGGTTAATTCTCTTGGCGTGGATCCATACAGATGGGCTGGTTTTCAATAAGGCTTTCAATCTTAAAGTCTATGTGTCTTGCTCATCAGATCTTAAGGCCAATTTATATATTTAATCTGTTCTGACCACTGAGTAGAGTGATCTTTTAATCAGTCAAGACTTGCCTCCACTGTCCTAGGTCCAAATAATTCACGATTGGAAGTCCCTCCAAACCGTTTCTAATTCTGCTACTTGCTCACTGATCTGGCCTCCTGGCATGATGTTCTGGCTCCGGGGGGGCTCAGTTCTGACATCATGGATATGCTGAAGTTCTGAGGGGGAGATATTTCTCCTTTCCAGTGTTCTGGAGCACCAGGGAGGGTCTGCTTTTACCTTATCCATGAGTGAGGATTCCTGGCAGGTCAGAATGAAATGGTGATGAATAGCCGAGTGTGGTAAAGTCTCAACATGTGGTAGCAGAGACAGACAAGGAAGAAGAGTGAAGCTGCATGGGCTTCTGATTTTAAATCCCTTGTATTGTAATGTGTTGCCATGATCTAGGTATGAATTCCGGCATTTCATTGCCCTGGTTTCTGGTGGGATTTTCCAGGGCATGCCCTCAATGACAAGCATGACCATAATTGGATACACCCATCTTTTTGCTTAGACATCAAACTTCCAAAACCCTATGCTGGCAGATGCTACACTACTTCACTAACCCCACCACACCTCTTTGTCTATCTGTCTCTCTCTCTCTCTCTCTCTCTCTCTCTCTCTCTCTCTCTCTCTCTTTCTCTCTTCAACCAGATTAGGTTGAAGCCAGATGAAACTGGGAGAGACAAGACCCTATTTAAGGGTGGGGGCAGAGAGGGGCAAGATGGTGGTGATCAAGTAAGATCCATTTCGATCGTCAGGAAGACAGATTGGACAACAGTAGAGATATACTCTTGCTGAAATGCAGTTTGTGAGGTGCAAGCCTATCTGGGCTTGCCCAGCAAAGCCAGGGACAACAAAGAACTTGGAACTGGAGGATAAGAGTCACCAGACACTGACATAGAGTGCCTCCTGCTGGGAGATTGCACTCCCTCCATATCAGATCCTTTCAGGACTCCAGCTGGTGGTTTCAACCTCCAAACATAGGACCTCCTGAGTCCACAGTGTCTGTGCAGGGGCTAGGTTTGGACACCCAGGAGCATACCAGCAGACACCCAGGAGCATACCAGCAGAGCCGCTACATGGTAACACTGAGGGACACTCCCTGGGATATTCAGTATGGCAGCATCTGGATGACCAGTAACAGCAGGATCTAGCTGGTAGGCACTGAGCTTCCCTGAGCCCAAGCACACTGTGGGCAGGATACAGAACACAATTTGGAGCTCCCTGAACCCCCAAACCCCCAACTGACTACAGGGTGTCTGGTGGAAGCCCCTTCCAGGCAAACTGCTTTGGAACACTGCAATACAGGCAGGGACTCAGTGAATGATCTCCATATTGGATGTCCTGGCTCCACCCCCTCTGCTTGGCCCCTAAGCTGTGCCCCTCACTGTACAGCAGGGCACAGAAGCAGCCACAGCACTGGTTCACAGAGTTTCAATCTGAGAGGTACAGACTGGCTCTAAGACTCCTCTGAGTGTTGATTGGGAGGACCATAGCCACAGCCCTGACACTGTAGCTACAGGGGGTCTGGTGGAAGTACCTGCATACCCAGGCAGGCTGCTCCAGAACACTGCAATTCAGGCAGGGAAAAGGTGTTGAGATTCATTGAGTGAATTCCATACTGGAATTCTCTGCCTGTGCTCACTTCAGCATGGCACTCAATCTACAGCCTCAGTCTAGTACATTCATTTCTCTTCCCAGAGCAGGGAAATGGTCTTGGACTGGGGTGTGCTACCTGAGGGGGCGGGCAGCACCCAACCACAGAGCTTCTGATAGAGAGGCACACTCCACACCCTCCCCCTCCCAGTTCAAGTACTGGAGATGCTTTGTTTACTCACTGCCCACACTCATTTTGGGAGGGCTCTCAGTCTACTACCTCAAGTTACAGCATCTAGATTTCTGTGTGGAACAGTAAAGCAGTTCTGAACTATTGCATGCAGCCTGAGCAGGTAGATTGCACCGACCCAAAGAATTTCTGACTGAGAGGCACAGGGTGATCCTGAAAGCCCCCCCCCCCGAAGAGCTTGGAAGTACCACAACCACAGTCTTGATACCCTTGCTACAGGGAAAGTGCCAGAAGCCACATAGGTACAGGCTAGCTATACTGGAGCACAGTGATTCTGGTGGAGAAAAGGCAGCTGAGCATCCATGAATCCAAACACTGTGGACAGGGTGTGAATTCCACATCAGATCTCCCTAACTCCACCTGCCTTGCCCCTCAGCTGAATTCCCAGGCTACAACACATAGAACTCTGACTTGGGAGCAGTGAAACAATCCCAGACCACTGCTCATTGCCTGGATGACGTGGGCTGTACCAAATCACAGTACTTCTGGCTATAAGATGCACATTGAACCTGAGGACCCCCTGAGAGCAGTTTGGGAGGACGACAATCACAGTCCTGACACATAAGCTGCAGCTCCAGCCAATAGTCTGTGGCCTTCCAACCTGCACCATCATTGCTACAAAGACCAGTTGGATCTCAGGAACCTGCAGGCAGGAATAATACATCCCACAACAACCTCTGACCTGAGTTTCCAATTGGGACATAACAGGAAGGAGTGAGCTTTGGGAGACACACTGAGAACCAACCTCCACACAAGGCCCCATCCAGCCTGTGGAGAGCTACAGATCACCAAGCTATTCGGCCTCTATAGCAAAGTGCCCTTCTTGGCACCAGGCCCAGAAGGCACCAGGAACAAACAGCTAAGAACAACCAGATGGCCAAATGGTCAGCAGAAAAACAGATATGATAAAAGTCAGGGAAATATGACTCCAACAAAATGCAGCTATGCTAGTACAGCAATCTCTGACCATTCCATCACAGCTGAAACACATGAAAATGAAGACAAATCTATACCTTGGAAAGTGATAGAGTTCTCACAAGAAGAAATTAAATCTCTGAAGGAATTCAAAGATTCCTCAATTTTACAAACTAAAGCAATGGAGAATACCATTAGAGATCTCCAAGCCAAAGTGGGTCAACATGAATGGGAAAGAGATAAAGCAATGAAAGATTTAAAAGATTTGAAAGATTTGCAGGCAAAGATGAGCAAATTGTAGCAGGAAACATAAAAAAACAAATAAAATTGTTCAAGACTTGAAATTGGAAGTGGAAACAATAAAGAAAACACAAACAAAGGTAATCCTGGAGGTGGAAAATCAAAGGAAAAGAACAGGAACTACAGATATGAGTATTAAAAATAGGATATAAGAGATGGAAGACAGAATCTAAGGCATGGAAGATTCAACTGAAGAAATCAGTACAACAACCAAAGAAAATGAGAAATCTAAAAACATTCTCACCCACAACATTCAAGAAATCAAAGGCTCAATGAAAAGGCAGAAACTAAGAATTATTGGCATAGAAGATAGGGAAGACTCCCGACTTCAAGGTCCAGGAAACATCTTCAACAACATCATAGAAGAAAACTCTCCAAACCTAAAGAAAGAGATGCTAATAAAATTTCAAGAGGCATACAGAATACCCAACAGAATAGACCAAAAAGAAATTCCTTTCGCCACATAATACTTGAAACTCCAAATGTACTGAACAAAGAAAGAATATTAAAAGCTGTAAGAGAAAAAAAGTCAGGTAACATATAATGGCAGACCCATCAGAATTACACCTGATTTCTCCTCAGAAACTTTAAAATCCAGAAGGGCCTGGTCAAACATCCTATAAGCCCTAAGAGAACAGGGCTTATATATCCAGCAAATCTCTCTATCAACATAGATGGAGAAAACAAGATATTCCATGACAAAATCAAATTCAAACAGTATCTATCCACAAATCCAGTCCTACAGAAGATCCTAGAAGGAAAATTCCAACCCAGTGAACATAACTACACCCAAGAAAAGAGAGGAAGCAAAAAACTCCACTGCAGTTAAACCAAAAGAAACACACAACCATCACCTACATCAAAATTACAGGAAATATCCGACTCAACTCCCCAGTAAAAAGACACAGACTCACAGAATGGATCCATAAACAAGACCCAACCTTTTGCTGCACACAAGAAACACATCTCACTAACAAAGATAGTGGCTACCTCAGAGTAAAGGGCTGGGAAAAGGTTTTCCAAGCAAATGGACCCTGGAAGCAAGCTGGAGTAGCCATCCTAATATCAAATAAAATAGACTTTCAACTGAAGTTAATTAAAAAAGATAGGGAAGTGAAAACTGCAAATTAATTATTTAATGTAGTTATTAGTAAGTATAAACTGTAATATTAGGCCGGCAGAGTAGCCGGCGGAGTAGCCGGCGGCTTGGCAGAGGAGCAGGCGGCCTGGCCTGAGTGCCTTAACCGGTTGCCTGACTTATCTTGGAGAAAGAGCCCCGGGACCAAAGGTGGCCTACACCACCTATAACCTAAACTCTGTTAATTAATATAAGTTGTTATATTAGGCTGGTAGGATTACCGGCAGCTTGGCGGGAGATTTGCCTGGGCTCAAGGGGAGTCTGGGAATCCAACAGCCCGGGACTGCTTGGACTGAGGGCCTATAAGCCACCGCAGTCTTTTCCCCAATAATTAAACACACCAAGATCTTTTAATATTTTAACGCTTAGCCCTTAGCTGCGCAGACTCTCAATTAGCTACTCTAAGTTAACCCCAAACTACCATGTGCCTGTGAGTACCTTCCAGACTTCTCCAGACGTCTGTCTCCTTCTGTGTCTCCAGGCAGAAAGAGAGAGAGTCTTTGTGTGTGTGGAATTCCTGCTGTGATCTGAGGAAGTCCCACCTTCCTATACTCTTTCTGCCCAGCTAATTGGCCATAAGCGACTTTTATTAACGAATCAAGAGAATGCCTCAGAAGGGGCGGTAACCAGATCTCAGCATTGAATTCAATGTATCAGAAACAATATTAGACCTTCCCTCAACAGGGAAGGGCACTACATACCCATTAAAGGAAAAACTCATCAAGACGACATCTTGTGTTAGCATTTAATTGCATAGGAAACTTGGGATAGTAAAAGCCTGGACTTTAACATAAAAGACTTACTTCTGAAGTGACATGTCCTTGGGAACTCACCTAGGACAGATGATCTGTTCAATACTGGGATCCAGGCAGGGACATGACTTGGGGTGCCTGTCCCTGGAGGGCCCCCTGTGTATTCACACCCCTCTGCAAAAAGCTTTTGAAGAGACAAAGCCCAGGGTCATAACTTGAAAAGAGTGTGAAAGCTTCTGCTGAAGATATTTAAGTCAAGATTCACATAGACAGACTGTGGGCTCCTCTTTCTGTTTCACCTCCTCCTTGTCTGGCAGGAACTCGCATCAATCTCATCTGAAAGCTTTACCATCATATGTTGAGCCATTTCGGGTCTGGAGAGGAGAAGGATTCTCCCTGAGATTCTGGATTGCCTAAGCAGAGAGTTCACCTCCCTCAGAGACCTGAAATAGGACTTTTGTAGGCCATAAGCATGTGAATAGGTGAAATGCCCAGGAGACTTTTTCATATGTTAAATAATTGGTCTTAAGACAGCAAAAGCAATTCCTGCTTGATAAACTGTCTTAGGATCTTACAAACTAAATTCAGAGACTTTAAGAGACTTTAAGACTGAGAAATTATATGAAGACCAGCCATCCATAAGGACCTCCCCCAGAGGAGAATATCCTTTTGAGAAACCTTAGGTTAATGTTAAATGTTTGTATTAAGTTTTAGGTGCTAGGTTTTAGAGTTAGGGTTTGGGTTTAGGATTTAGGAAGTTTATAGGCAATTTCTAGGTAATTGTTAAATATTAATAAATATATGTGTGTTAAATACAAAAATACTGTTACACTCAATACTGAATATCTATGCCCCAAATGCAAGGGCACCCACATTTGTTTTGTAAAAGAAACTATTCTAAAGTTTAAAACTCACATTGATCCCCACAAGTGGGAGACTTCAACACCCCACTCAAAACAATGGACAGGTCATTGAGAGAGAAACTAAACCAATAACGAGCCTAACAGAAGTCATGAACCAAATGGACCTAACAGATATTTACAGAACATTTACCCAAACACAAAAGGATACACCTTCTTTTCAGCACCACATTGAACCTCTTCCAAAAATGACCATATAGTTGGACACAAAGCAAGCCTCATCAGATACAAGAAAATTGAAATAACCCCTTGCATCTTATTAGACCACCATGGAATAAAGCTGGACTTCAACAACAACAGAAATAATAGAAGGCCTACACATTTATGGAAACTGAATAATTCTCTACTTAATGACAACTGGATCAGGGAAGAAATGAAGAAGGAAATAAAAGACTTCTTAAAATACAATGACAATGAAGACACAACGTACCCAAACCTATGGGACACAATTAAAGCAGTGCTACGAGGAAAGTTCATAGCACTAAGTGCCTTCAAAAAGAAAATTGTGACAGCTCATATTAGCAAATTAACAGCAGAACTGGAAGAACTGGAAAAAAAAAAAAAAAGAATCAAACACTCCCAAGAGGAGCAGAAGGCAGGAAATCATCAAACTTAGGGCTGAAATCAACAACTTAGAAACAAAAAGAACAATACAAAGAATAAATGAAACCAAGAGTTGGTTCTTTGAGAAAATCAACAAACCCTTAGCCAAATTAACTAAAGGGCAGAGGGAAAAAAACCTAAATCAACAAAATCAGAAATGAAAAGGGAGAAATGGTAACAGACATTGAGGAAATTCAGAGAATATTTAGGTCCTACTTTAAAAATCTGTACTCCACCAAATTTGAAAACCTAAGTGAAATGGACAATTTTCTTGATAGATTCCACCTACCAAAGTTAAATCAAGATCAGGTTAACAGATTAAACAGCCCTATGACCCCTAAGGAAGTAGAAACAGTCATTAAAAATCTCCCAGACCAAAAAAGCCCAGGGACAGGTGACAACTTCCTGAACAGAGCACCAACAGCTCAGGACCTGAGATCAACAATCAATAAATGGGACCTCATGAAACTGAAAAGCTTCTGTAAGGCAAAGGACACTGTCATTCGAACAAAACGGCAACCAACACACTGGGAGAAAATCTTCACCAACCCCACATCTGATAGAGGGCTATTATCTAAAATCTACAAAGAACTCAAGAAATTAAATGCCAAGAAACCAAATAATCCAATCAAAAAATGGGAAACAGAGTTAAACAGAGAATTCACAAAGGAGGAATCCCTAATGGCTGAGAGACACTTGAAAAAATGCTCAGCATCCTTAATCATCAGAGAAATGCAACTCAAGACAACTCTGAGATTCCATCTCACACCTGTCAGAATGGCTAATATCAAAAACTCAAAAGACAGCACATACTGATGAGGCTGTGGAGAAACGGGAATACTCCTCCATTGCTGGTGGGAGTGCAAGCTTGTACAACCACTATGGAAATCAGTCTGGCGATATCTTAGAAAACTTGGAATAGTTCTGCCTTGGGACCCAGCCATACCACTTCTGGGTATACATCCAAATGATTCCTCACCAAACCAAAAGGACGTTTTCTCATCTATTCCTAGAAGCCTTCTTTGTAATAGCTAGAAACTGGAAACAACCCAGATGTCCCTCAACCGAGGAATGCATAAAAAACTGTGGTACATCTACACAGTGGAATACTACTCAGCCACCAGAAACAACGAAATCATGCAATTTGCAGCCAAATGGATGGAACTAGAGAAACTCATCCTGAGTCAGCCTACCCAGACTCAGAAGGTTGCACATGGCATCTATTCACTTATAATCAGATTTTAGCCATATAGTACAGGATAACTATACTACAACCAATGCACCAAAGGGAACAGGAATATAGACTTTGTTACCTGTCAATGAGACACTTTGCCTTAGTGGTGCTGCCTTGTAGGCCCCCAGTGTATGAGGAGGCTCTTGGCCCTCATATGACTGCTGAAACGGGGTGGGGGACTAATATGTAGGCACATTCCTCTCAGAAAGAGTGGGTTGGAAGAGATGGGGGTACGGGGTGGAAGGGCGGGACTGGGAGGGGTGGAAAGAGGGTACTGTGATGTAGATATAACCGGAAGTTATAAATAAACGTTACAAAAATTGTATGTTCTTTGAGGTTGTTTATAGTTTGAATTTCCACTTTTGCCTGTGATTCTCACCAGTATTACTGTTTTTGCTGTTACATCCTGTGAAAGAAGGAAGACACTGCTCTCCTTTTGGATAGTGTTCTGATTTGAAAGACTGTTGCATATTATATATTCAGCAGGGAAGGATATTTTGTTTTATGCCAGAAATATTTCAGCTTTAACTATGTATTTATTCTTCTAGATTAATTTTAAAATTAGGCTATTAATTTCCATAGATATCCCCATCAAGCTTTTGAAATGGATTTCAAGTTTAGTAAGTTGTTTGTAAAATCATGGTTAGTATCATCAACATGTGAAAAGTTGTCACTATGAATAATAATGAAGCACACAAAGTATGTGAACAGATCAGCTAACTGAGGAGCAATCAAAAAACTAATGGAGTGTTGTTAGGACAGCTCAGGAGTCAAAGTGCTGTGCTGGCCTGGTGACCTGAGTTTGTTCCTTGATCCCTTGGTTGAAGGACAGAAGCAACTTCTGAAAGATTTTCTCTATCATATGCACTCTGTGGTGAGAGTGCCTACACTCATACAGATGTATGACACACACATACACACACACACACACACACATGTGATCACGCATGTGTGCCCCTACACACCAATAATAAAATAAAAATAAAAAAGACTTATTGCAAACAAAATTTATATTGGATTTTATACTAATAGATAATCACTAAAACAGAAATTGTAGAAAGAGTCAGCATTATCCTTTCTTCAAGGCTCAAAAATCAAAATGACTGATAATTCCTCATTCTAGTAGGCTGTCTTGTATTGTTGGCAGGAAGGTAATTGGCATTTTTTTTTTTTTTTTTGGAAAACACTCAGAATGTCTTCTTTTAAATCCTTTACAATTGGATGTTGTATATCAAGCCTGTCCACTTTCAAAAGTTTCTCAAATGAAATAATCAGAAAAGATGTATAATTCTAAAAAGATTCCTGTAATGCTGCTTTTTTAATAGTGAGAGTATCTTAGTGTTCCAGTAGAGCATGGATAACTGCAATATATGCATGACCAATGAACAGTGGAAACTCTATATGCAGGACTGTGTTTGCACTGTTCTCAGACATGTTTGTGTATGTATAACCAATGAGACTTCTTCTTTGACCTTTGAGGATGGGAATCAGGAACACACTTCAGAACATGGAGTTTTGTTTGTGGCTTCCTATCCGGAATAGAAACCCTTTTGTAATACGGGATATCCAACATCTTAGGACCTTCCCACTGAGTAAGTATGTTGGACTTTTAGAGGATGAACAACACAAATGGGTGGTGAAGTGGTCTCAACTGTGTGTGCAAGAGAGGAATCCTGGGATTCATATTGAGGGGACAAAAATGTATTGTTCATGACAACAAATCAGGTGTAGTGAGAATTTTTGGTTTCCTTAAAAACACAGAAATGTCTTCAATTTGATTCCCTTGATCCACTGGTCTGTTTCTTTACCAGTATCATGCTGTTTTTACTACTATTGCTCTGTAGTATAGGTTGAAATCATGGGTGGTGATACCAGATTTTTTTTAAATAGGGTTGTTTTTAGCTATTCTAGGTTTGTTGTTATTCAATATGAAGTTGAGAATCATTCTGTCAGGGTCTTTAAAGAATTGTGTTGCTATTTTGATAAGAATTGCACTGAATCTGTATATTGCTTTCAGTAGGATGGCCATTTTTATTATGTTGATCCTACCTATCCATGAGCAAGGGAGATCTTTCCATCTTCTGATGTCCTCTTCAATTTCTTTCTTCAGGGACTTGAAGTTCTTGGCATACAGGTCTTTCACTTACTTGGTTAGAGTTCCCCCCAGGTATTTTATATTATTTATAGCTATTGTGAAGGGTATTGTTTTCCTAATTTCTTTCTCAGCCCATTTGTCTTTTGTGTAAAGAAGAGCTACTGATTTTTTCTTTTTACAATTAATTTTTTATTCAGCCACCTTGCTGAAGGTGTTTATCACCTGTGGGAGTTCTCTGGTGGAATTTTTGGGGTCACTTACGTATACTATCATATCATCTGTGAATAGGGATAATTTAAATTCTTCCTTTCCAATTTGGGTCCCCTTGATCTCCTTTAGTTGTTTTATTGCTCTGCCTAGAACTTCAAGTGCTATGTTGACAGGTTATGGAGACAGTGGGCAGCCTTGCCTTGTCTCTGATTTTAGGGGAAATGCTTTAAGTTTCTCTCCATTTAATTTGATGTTGACTACTGACTTTCTGTATATTACTTTTATTATGTTTAGACATGGTCCTTGTATGCCTGATCTCTCCAAGACTTTTAACATGAAGGGGTGTTGGATTTTATCAAATGCTTTTTTGGCATCTGATGAGATGATCATTTTTTTTTTCAGCTTGTTTATATGGTGGATTACATTGATGGATTTTTGTATGTTAAACCATCCCTGCATTCCTGGAATGAGGCCTACTTGATCATGGTGAATGATACTTTTGATATGTTCTTAGATTTGGTTTGCAAGTATTTTATTGAGTATTTTTGAATCTGTGTTCATAAGGGAAATTGGTCTGAAATTCTCTTTCTTTGTTGGGTCTTTATGTGGTTCATGCATCAGGGTGACTGTGGCCTCATAGAATGAGTTTGGTAGTGTTCCTTCTGTTTCTATTTTGTGAAAGACTTCAAGAAGTATTGGTATTAGCTCTTCTTTGAAGGTCTGGTAGAATTCTGTGCTGAAACCATCTGGCCCTGTTTTTTTGGGGGGTGGGTGGGAGGCTTTTAATGACTGTTTCTATTTCCTTAGGGGTTATAGGACTGTTTAATTTGTTTACCTGATCTTGATTTAACCTTGGTACAGGGAATCCATCAAAGAAATTGTCATTGTGCTTAGGTTTTCCAATTTTGTAGAGTATAGATTTTGAAGTAAGGCATAATGATTCTTTGGATTATCTCAGTGTCTATTTCTGATTTTCTTCATTTGGATATTTTTCCCTCTACCCTTTGGTTAGTTTGGCTAAGAGTTTGTGAATTTTTTTGATTTTCTCAAAGATCTAACTCTTTGTTTCATTAATTCTTTGTATTGTTCTATTTGTTTCTAAGTTATTTATTTCAGCCCCGAATTTGATCATTTTCTGCTGTCTGTTCTTCTTGGGAGTATTTGCTTCTTTTTTTCTAGAACTTTCAGTTGTGCTGGTAAGTTGCTAGTATGAGCTGTCTCTAATTTCTTTTTGAAGGTACTTAGTGCTATGAAGATTCTTCTTTGCACTTCTTTCATTGTATCCCATAAGTTTGGATATGTTGTGCCTTTGTTTTCATTGAATTTTAGGAAGTCTTTAATTTCCTTCTTTATTTGTTTCCTGACCCAGTCATCCACACATGTACAGTCACTTAATTTTGACAAGGAAGCCAAAATCATACAATGGAAAAAGGAAAGCATCTTCCACATGGTGGTGGTCTAACTGGATATCAACATGTATGCATATAGACCCCTATGTATCGTTTTGGACAAAACTTAAATCCAAGTGGATTAAAGACCTAAACTTAAAACTGGACATACTAAATCTAATAGAAGAGAAAGTGGGGAAAAGCCTGGAACTCATTGGCACAGGTGACAACTTCCTGAACAGAACACCATTAGCTCTCAGGCTCTACGACCAACAATCAATAAATGTGACCTCATGAAATGTCTTTTTACTCCATATAGGACACCAGGGACAGATCAGAGAAACTGGTCCACCTAAGTGTAGTTTAATGAGCCAGTGAGTATACTCAGATTGCTTACAGGAAGATGAGTCAGGAGTTACTTGCATAACATGACCCACTCAAAGGCAGCTACATCACATAAAGACCCACCCAGCAAGGGTGGTGATGACTCACAAAAGCTGTTCAGGTATCTCCACAGAGTTTCAGGAGCTTCATGACTCTTGTGAACACCCCTCCCTTCTCTATAATGGAGTGCTTCAATTTGAATGGCATAGCTTCACATAAATCAGAGTTAATGATCATCCTATTCTTACTTCAGAAGGGAATGTGATGTTGAGTTAAGCCATGGGACCCAGTACCATTTAGATTTTACATGCGGTTGAAGGACATCAAGCATGGAGACCTAAAACTTGAATAACAAACTCAGCAGCCACAAAAATTGGCAGCCACTTGCATTGAGAAACATGGATAAGGAAGATCAGAGAGTTTAATGTACAAAGACAAGACAGGGCAAGAGACATGGGAGGGGAAACATAACAATTTAACAGTCACTGGATGGCACTCTACTGCTCACTCTTGTACCACTTGGCTTTCTTTCTTGATCCAGTTAGTGAGGCCTTATGTTTGACCTCCAGAGAGACTGATTGCAGGATTTTGAGCAGAACTCATATCAATAAATGATAATCCAGTCTTAGACTTGAATGTAAGAGCAAGATTTGTGATTATAAGCAGTTGAAAAGGCCCCTTTAAATGGGCTTTTGTGTATTTCTCTTTTGATGTATCTTCTTCCTCGTGGGCACTGTATACAGATGTGTCTGCTGACTCCTGAATGTTGCAGCTTGCCCCTCTTGGGCATATGCCTCCCATATTAATTTTCATTAGAACCTTGAAAGGTTAGAATTTTGCAAGGTAGGTCCTGTCAGAGGCTGAGTCAGTCCCAGCCTCTGAGGGTTTCATCTGTGATCATACATATGATGAGAGTTCAGGTGAATTTTGTTGAGGATAACATGGTTCCCATAGAGTAGGGTTAGAACTTTTGACCAAGAGAGATTAAGTTCTTTTGAAAACTTTGACAGTTTTATTTTTAAAGCTGGTATACAGTAAAATTGATTTCTTTTCTTTTGTGTCGTTCTGTGCTCTGTGACATATAAATAGATCTCTGTAAGCATCAGCAAAACCAGGACACAGAATCATTAATTCTACCACCCCAGGAAACTCCTTCAGGGCATTCCTTCACAGGCAAGACACTTGCTGCACCTCAACCTCTGACAACCAAGACCAGTCTCTTTTCTTGTTAAGATATCACTCTTTGAAAATTTCATGCATGTATATCATGGATTTTTGTCACTTTTGTTCCCCAATACACTCTCCCAGTCCCCATTACTGTCTCTCACTCCCCACTCTCCATCACCCCACTTCTGCTGAACCCCAACTAGCCCTTCTCCAATTTTCATGACCCCCCTCTTTGAAATTATTGAGTTTAATCAAGGTTTGTGGGGCCACAAATCTGTGTGACCAGGGGAGCTAGTCTGGAGCAAGAATGAGGTCAAGATGTGTCCAAAGAGGTTTGGGAGAGGTGGGGGTCGCAGGGCTTTGGGTGCTGGGACATGCAGGCCCAGAGGAGAATAAAGCAGTCCTTCTCCTGCCTGTCTCACAACAAGATTTTCAGGGTTTGGACATGTGTGGACCTCACTCAGCTCCCCTGCTTGTATGGCATTCTGGGCCCACATTGGTTTCTTATAGGAGCCTGAAGTAGGGGTCATTCGCTAGAGCAAAGGTAGCTTAGTTACTACTATACTACTGAAGGAAGCAACTCCCCCTTCTTCAGCAATCATTAACTACCTCAGGCAGGAGAGGAAACTCATGAGTTCCTCCTCTACCCATCATGGGATGTTGACATGCTTCATCTTGTGCAGGTCTTGTGTGGGTAGCCACAACTTCTGTGAGTTCCAGAATCATTCTGTATTTTGTCTCATGTGAGTAGAAGCTTATAATGTGCAACTATTAAGATCATCCTCCCCCCCCCTTAATGCCTTTGAACTTCATCAAGTGGATGTCCATCAACAGTCCAGTTCCTGGCTATTGATGATCAGCATCCTGTGGCGTGGACTCAACAGTTAGTTTAGCTCTTAAGTTGCTGAAAGGCACTTGGATTGTGTCCAGGTTTATGCATGGGGTTGCTAGGAATTTTATGTACAGAGCTTTGTTGTTTGAAATTCCAGATAAAGCTTGTTATGAAGTGGCAAAGAACTTGTGTTCACATACACACACACACACACACACACACGCTCATGCATGCATGCACACCCCCCACAGGCATGTGCACACATACATATGCATGCTCACACAAATGCACACATGCATGCACAAACACTCTCACACCCACACACACACAGACACCCATACCCACATTAACACCCATGCTCACACACACACCCACACGCACATTCACCCTCTCACTCCCCACTCACACCCACTCACACCTACTCACACGTACCCACTCATATCCACACACTCACACCCACACACACTCACACACACTCACCTACACACACTTGCCTTACACACCCCCACACTCACACATACACACACTCGCACACCCCCACACTCACACATATGCACACACTCACACCTGTCCCCACACACAATCTCACACGCAAACTTGAACTTGTGAATGACAAGCTTGGATATTTACCTGAGTAGCAATCTCTCTCTCTCTCTCTCTCTCTCTCTCTCTCTCTCTCTCTCTCTCTCTTTCTCTCTCTCTCTCCCTGTCAGACACGCACACACACACACACCATAGTCATACACAAGGTGATGAATTTCTTTATGGAATTTTTGTAATAGTTTGTTTTCATTGGTCCTTCTTGCTCATCCTTCCCTTCCCTTGTTTTAAATTATTTGTCTTTATTCTTGAGAATTTCATATACATATTCAATGAAATATGATTATATCTGTCTCCTATTATCACCTCTCAACTCTACTCATATTTCCCCTGCATGTTCCTCTTTCAATTCCTTTTCTTCCTCTTCTTTGATAACCTGCTAAATTCAATTAGTGGTGCCTATATGTGTATGAATGTGGGGTCATCCACCATAGCATGGGATGTCTAACAGTGGGGACTTGCTAAAATATTCTCCTTCCTCAGGCAAAAAGAAACTATCAAAAGCTCCCCAGTAAGGTGTGGCACCTGGAAAAGATGTAGCCCATCTATTCTGTAAGTTTCACTGGATTGACCGTATTCATGTTTTGTGTGGGTAACCACAGTTTCTATGAGTTCATGATCATCATGGTTCTATCATGTCCAGAGAACAGCTTTTCATGGCACTTTCCCCAATCCTCCAGCTCTTAGATTCTATCTCCACTTCTGAGATGTTCCCCAAGACTTGGCACTGGGTGATACGGTGATAAGGATGTCTGATTTAGAGATGGGGGTTGTAAGGATATCCAATTTAGAGCTGAGCATTGAGTCTCATTCTCAGCACTGTGGTCAGTCATTCATTTCTCGACTGACTGCAGCCCACTGCACAAAGAAACTTGTCTGACCAAGACTGGGAGCAGCCCATGTCTATTTGTATAAATGTAAATAGTTAGAGGTCAACTTGCCTACATAACTGGCAGGCAAAATAACATTAATGGCTTCTTCCTCATGATTGCGTTTCTCCCATTGAATGTCTCCATCCCTCAGCGAGCTTTCTTTCTACTTCCATATTACAAGGGTTTCATTACCCTACACCTCTCCCTTTCTTTTTCTCCTTTCATATTCTCATTTCTTGTTTCACACCTTTATACACACACACATGCACACACACAGAAATACACAAGTAAAATAAAATCCAAGATTTCATACATTAAAAATATGGCATTTCTTTCTGTAAAAACAGCTAAAAAGCCTATTTTTCTTAATATTTTTTTCAGTTCAATTTATTTTTCTGAAAATAATTATATTTCTTTACAGTTCAAGAATATTCCATAGTATCTATGCTCCAAATTTTTTTTTTGTCCATTCATTTATTTAAGGTATCTAGGCTGTTTCAATTTTTAGCTGTTGTAGCAAAACAGTAACTATGAGTATGCAAGTATCTCCATGGTCAGACTTAGAGTCCTAATCAAAGTACTGAAAGTGTGGTCTAAGTTTTTTCTTACTACCTATAGAAAAATGTAAGCAGAAAGAGATAAATTCAAAACGTGTGTGTGTGTGTGTGTGTGTGTGTGTGTGTGTGTGTGTGTGTACAAAACAATGAGAATTTAAAAGACTTTTGATGTTCCTAATCTATCAGTATTGATCAATATGCAAAAAGCGGGTAACTCATAGATCTGTTTGAAAACCTTAGCAGGTCTCAGGAAAGGGCTGTGGAAGACCTCTATGTCTGATGGCTTCTTTCCCCAGTGTCACGTTCATGGCCAACATGTCTCTGAGGATTTTATGCCTGAAGAAATGATGCCAGTTTGGAATGAAGGGGTCAAAAATAGGATGCTATGGAGGAAGGCTCACAGATTTCTTGGACTCTATTGGATAACTTAATAGAGCTACCCATTGAAAACATGCTGCTCATCAAAAGAAGGGGAAGAATAATTTTAGAGGAGGCTTTGAGGTTGGGGGGTGTTGCTGTGGCTCCTCCTGGGTTTCAGGATGTGCACCACCTTCTCAGACACAGTGGTTCAAATTGTCATGAAAGGTTGAGGGGAAAGGCCACCACCTTTGTGGGACCTGAAGGCAGGGCCAGCCAGTGGGCCTGGAAGACAAAGCATTGAACCAAAGGTTTCCTCTCAAGCCTTAAAATATAATGAGATTACTAAATATGACTTTTTTTATATGTAAGTACTTTATTTTTTTTCTTCAAGTTACATCTCAGTCACAAACCCTTCCCTATTCCCCCTTCCTGTCCCACCCTTCCACCCTCTTCCCCCCCAACAGCTTCCCTTTTCAATCCAACAAATGGTTCTTTCTCTTATAACAGTAAATTCTATACAAAACAGCAGAATTAAATATGCCACATTTATGAGAGTTAAATGGCCCAGTATACCTTCCCAATGTCCAGTTCATACATATTTGGCCCCTGACTTTAACATTCTATCTTCTAACCATCTCCATGAGTTTAAAGTTCTATAACTGACTTAGCTTTCATACTAACTTGCATCACTATTATAACCATCTTCTTAGATCTAGAATGCCCTCTTGATTCCTAAACAACTCAAAATTTATCTATGAGACTCAAGCTGTCTATTCTTCAACCACCTCAGATTGCTGAGAAGGATAAATATATCTGATTATATAGGAAGTGCACGGCCTGCAGCTTCCAATACTAAGAAATGACAAACCAGTGACTACCTGGACAGTTCCCATTTTCTCTCCATACATTCCTGCATCAGTCTTCAGCCTTATGGTCCTGTTTCTCTGACAGACATTTATTGTAGAGCAGGGATTATGAAGGACTAAGCTACCCTGTCTTGGCAGAGCTAGGCTGTCGACTTCCCTGCTACCAAGTTTTGTCCTTTTTGGACAGCAGTCTGTTTGCAGTTGAAGCAAGGAGTTTTTACATGCCAAGAGATAGGCTTGCCACTAATTCAACCATCTCACACTGGAGATTCTTCGATGCTTTTCTTCTACTTGGAGTAGAATAGGGGGACACAATATTAAGATTGTATTGGGCCGCATAGGCATTGATCTTTGTATATTGATACAAAATTAAGAGTATATTTAGCCACATTTGAATAGATCTTTGTATATTGATACAAAATTAAAAATAACGCTTCCTAATGGTATCGTACCTAGAGATACTTAAAAATGAAATGTGAAGCTCTGGCCTCTTGATACCAACCGTCTTAAACTGTTTAGGATAGTTAAGAAAAACAAACTCCTAGTCATGCATGCATGTCACCTTGTTAGCTACTATGACAGTCTATCAAAGATATTCTCTAAGCTACTCAGTAATCAAGTTGTTAAGAGACAAGCAACATTTGCTTATCTAAATACAAGAGATAGATAGGGCATCTTCAAAAACCCCAAGAGATCTGCAGAATATGGCATTCAAAGATGTGGTCTTAAATTAAGATTTTTTTTTGATATCGTGACATATCAGCTCCTAAATATGACTTTTGATTTTGTCTTTTTTTCATAGGAAGTCTCTCCTGCCTTGTCAGCATTCAACCATAGGTTCTTTTGTCTCTTAGAAAAACGGCATTCTGTACTTCCAGATTTTACCTGGCCTCAATGTTGCTCTTCCTTGCCCTTCTATTCTTCTCATCTATCCTTGCAATCATGGATCTGATGTTTTCACCATATGAGAATGGAGTGGAGTTGCATCTCTGTATTCTTCCTCTTATGGGACCCTAGGCTGGCCTTGAACTCTTGGGCTCATGTGATTTCTCATCTCAGATCTTCAAACACTAGAACTATAAGATAAGTTCCATGTGTCTGCCTTTAATGAGAATTTTTTTGTGTGTGGACTCTTATGGTCATTGGGATGGGATAAGTGGATTTTGCATGTAAGAACACGAATTTGGGAGGAAGGTAGAGCATGTGGCAATACAGGATGAATTTTGTACTCTTTAAAAGTCACATTGGGCCTTCAGAGATGGCTCAGCAGTTGAGAATGAATGCTGTTCTTGTAGAAGATCTGAACTGAGTTCTCAGAACACATGTTAGATAGCTTAAAAAACTATAACTCTAGTTCCAGGGGATCCAATATTCTCTTCTGGTCTCTGTATTCCCACATAAGTGCACACATACTCTCTCTCATACACACATGCCCACACATGCCCAGATATGCACTCTCTCTCTCTCTCTCTCTCTCATATATACACAAAAATTTTAAAAAAATGATTCTGAAAAACTGTTTTCCAGAGTGGATACACAACTTTATACTCCTATTAGCACTGAATGAGAGTTGTTCTGTTTCCCTGTCAGCATTTGGTTTTGTCAATATTTTAGAATTTAACCACTCAAATAGTTTTTTTATGGTTTCTATTCACCCTTATGAAAAATGGTGCTAAACTTTTTTAATGTGTCAACTCAGTTTTAAAATTTCTTAATTGATATCTATTTATTTTTGGTGTTGTTGAGTTTTATGATTTGTATGTTCTAGATTTGAAAATATAAATGTATATATAATCTGCAAAGACTTATTCCAATATTTAACTTGTGTTCCACTACCTTGTTAGGTTCTTTTGTAGAACAAAAATATTTAATTTTGATGAAGTTAAATTTAGTAATTTCACCTTCTTTGGATTGTGCTTTTTGTGGTTTGTATAAATTCTTTGCTTTATTTTAGGTAAAAGTGATTTTTTTCTCCTGTGTTTTCTTTCTACTTCACTTTTACATCAATAATCTATTTTGATTTTATTCTTTGTAAAGTTTGAGTACACAAAATTTCTAGTTGTTCATGGGTTAGTCAGGTGCATTTGTGAGAAAAGTTTTGTGATGTCATTAAAGTCTCCAAACAGTAGACACCAAGTTAATAAGTTAATCAAGGCCCTTATGTGCGAGCAGCAAGCAGTGCTCCTACTGAGCCATCTCCTCTGCCCAGCACCTCTTCAAGAGG
>CAJQZJ010032298.1:2138167-2167029 GCA_907164525.1 Lophiomys imhausi
TCGCTCTCTTAAAGTGACTTCCTGCTGATTTGGGTCGTAGTAGACCTTTTGGGCCCGAACCCAAATGGAAAAAAAAGGTTAAAAATATTAGTACAATCCTTTTATGTTCAGTTCTTCTGTTCTCAGCTGTTTAGATGACCTAAGGAGTTTGTAGACAGAAGTTGATCTTACAGGCTTCACTGAGGTTCCGGCCGGGGCATTGTGTAGAGCTGAACGTTCCCAGCGACATTGGATTGCCGTGGTTGCAGGCCCCCGATGGAGACAGCTATTGAGGAAGTCTGCCAGGCTGAATCAACTGGGTCACTCTCCTCCTTGGTGCCTGATTCTGCTCTCTGCTGAGATTTCCACTGTCCAGCCGTCCCCGGGCTCCCCAAATGGACGCTTAGATTCTCCTGGAAAGATAAGAACAGAGCCCTGCCCCAATCCCAACCCTGGGACAATTACCCTCTTTTTTTTTTGGTGGGGGGGGGGGGCTAGGTAATACTTCTCCTGAAGCAAATTTGGCCTTCCGACAACATACAAATCGTTATCTTTCTATCCGGGTTAAAGAAGAAATCATTCTGTCACCTTGGAGCTAAATCAGCTCCGGTGTATATATTTTGAGATCCCAAAGGACAATCTGCCTGCATCGAGAAGGCCTTTTGTAAGTAGCCTCCAAACCTAGGTCCCTCCAAATCCCATGTGTGTGTCTCTGAACTCTAATTATTGGGATCAGAGACCTCTGTTTCCCATCTGAAGGGATCAAAGATGTGTTCCACCACTCCTGGATCGAAGTCTTTCTCTATTTAGAGTTTGCCCTGCATCAGGCTGACCCTGAGCTCCGGGATCTGCCCGTTTCTGTCTCCAGTGTGCTGGGAGCTGGGACCAAGGGTGCACTCTTCTTGAATGGTGGGACCAAGAGTGTGCACCCTCACCACCCCGCTCCATATGACTTCAGAATACATAAGACCACGAACTCTACGGTGCTCCCCCTGTCTCCGCTGAAGTCAAAGGAATGGGCCAACACCACAATTCTCTTGTATTTTACCTTAGCTGCACGTCTTCTCGACACCTGGAGGTCTGCAAATCCAGGCCGAATGGCTGTATCCTCTGTTCCATTCACAGTGTTTCAGCCATGCCCCCTGCCTTTTTTTTTCTTTTCTTTTTTTTTTTTTAGTTAATAAATTTATTTGTTTTTTGCGTCAGGTTACATCCTTATCATATTGTCCTCTTTTCCCGTTTCACAGCCCCACCCTCCCATGCTCTACCCCCTGACCCTTCCGTCTTGTTCCTCTGGGTTGGAGTGTCCCTGCCTAACAGTCTGTCACCACAGATCAGGAGTCATATGAGGGCTAAGAGCTTCTTCATTCACCAGGGGCCTATGAGGCAGTACTGCCAGTGAAAGGTGTCTCCTTGCTACTGGAGGAATACTAAAAAAAGACCAACAAACACACAAACCCTCAAAAACAAAGAATATCAACAAAAAAAAAAGAGGAAAAAGAGAAGGGAAAAGGAAAAAGAAAAAAGAAAAAAAGGAGAAGGAAAAAGAAAAAGATAAAAAAAAAGTTTATGTCCATGTTCCTTTTGGTGTGTTGGTTGTAGTACAGATATCCTGTACGATATAGTTAAAATCCTACTATAAGTGAATAGATGCCATGTGCATCCTTCTGAGACTGAGTTGGCTCACTCAGGATTAGCTTCTCTAGATCCATCCATTTGGTTGCAAATTGCATGATTTCATTGTTTCTGATAGCTGAGTAATATTCCATTGTATAGATGTACCACAATTTTTTAATCCATTCTTCAGTTGAGGGACATCTGGGTTGTTTCCAATTTCTAGCTATTACAAATAAGGCTGCTATGAACATAGATGAGGAGACTTCCCTATGTCTCCGTGAGAGGTCCTATGGGTGTATACCCAAAAGTGGTATGGCTGGGTCCTGAGGCAAGGTTATTCCTAGGTTTCTAAGATATCGCCAGACAGACCTCCATAGTGGTTGCACAAGCCTGCACTCCCACCAGCAATGGAGTAGGGTTCCCCTTTCTCCACACCCTCGCCAGCATGCGCTATCATTTGAGCTCTTTATCTTAGCCATTCTAACAGGTGTTAGATGGAATCTCAGGGTCGTCTTGAGTTGCATTTCTCTGATGATTAAGGATGTTGAACATTTCTTCAGGTGTCTCTCAGCCCTTAGGGATTCCTCCTTTGTGAATTCTCTATTTAGCTCCATCTCCCATTATTTGATTTGATTATTTGGTTTCTTGGCATTTAGTTTCTTGAGTTCTTTGTAGATTTTAGAAAATAGCCCTCTATCAGATGTGGGGTTGGTGAAGATTTTCTCCCAGTCGGTTGGTTGCCGTTTTGTTCGAATGACAGTATCCTTTGCCTTACAGAAGCTTTTCAGTTTCATGAGGTCCCATTTATTGATTGTTGATCTCAGGTCCTGAGCTGTTGGTGTTCTGTTCAGGAAGTTGTCACCTGTGCCAATGAGTTCGAGGGTTTCTCCTACTTTTTCTACTAGTATATTTAGTGTGGCCGGCTTTATGTTAAGGTCTTTGATCCACTTGGATTTAAGTTTGGTACAAGGTGATAGGTATGGGTCTAATTTCATTCTTTTGCAAGTGGACATCCAGTTGGATCAGCACCATTTGTTGAAGATGCTGTCCTTCTTCCATTGTGTCGTTTGGGCTTCTTTGTCAAAGATTAGTTGGCCATAGGTGTGTGGGTCCATGTTTGGGTCTTCAATTCGATTCCATTGATCCACTGGTCTGTTTCTATACCAGTACCATGCTAATTTTATTACTGTTGCTCTGTAGTACAGCTTGAAATCTGGGATTGTGATACCTCCAGATGTTTTTTCATTGTACAGGATTGATTTAGCTATTCTGGGCTTTTTGTTGTTCCATATGAAGTTGAAAATAGCTTTTGCCAGGTCTATAAAGAATTGCGTTGGTATTTTGATAGGAATTGCATTGAATCTATATATTGCTTTTGGTAGGATAGCCATTTTTATTATGTTGATCTTACCTATCCATAAGCATGGGAGATCTTTCCATCTTCTAAAGGCCTCTTCCATTTCTTTCTTCAGGGGCTTGAAGTTCTTGTTGTATAGGTCCTTTACATGCTTGGTTAGAGTTACCCCCAGGTATTTTATGTTGTTTGTGGCTATTGTGAAGGGGGTTGTTTCCCTTATTTCTTTCTCGGTATATTTGTTTGTTGTATAAAGAAGGGCTTCTGATTTTTTTGAGTTAATTTTGTATCCAGCCACTTGCTGAAGTTGTTTATCAGCTGTAAGAGTTCTTTGGTGGAGTTTTTGGGGTCGCTTATGTATACTAACATATCATCTGCGAATAGGAATAATTTGACTTCTTCATTTCCAATATTTATCCCTTTGATCTCCTTTAGTTGGCTTATTGCTCTAGCAAGGACTTCAAGTACTATATTGAAGAGATATGGTGAAAGTGGACATCCTTGTCTTGTCCCTGAGTTTAGAGGAAATGCTTCAAGCTTCTCTCCATTTAATTTGATGTTGGCTACTGGCTTGCTGTATATTGCCTTTATTATTTCTACGTATGGTCCTTGTATGCCCGTTCTCTCCAGAACTTTTAGCATGAAGGGGTGTTGGATTTTGTCATATGCTTTTTCTGCATCTAGCGAGATTATCATGTGGTTTTTTTCTTTCATCTTGTTTATGTGGTGAATTACATTGATAGACTTTCGTATATTGAACCATTCCTGCATTCCTGGGATGAAGCCTACTTGATCATGGTGTATGATACTTTTGATGTGTTCTTGAATTCGGTTTGCTAGTATTTTATTAAGTATTTTTGCATCTATGTTCATGAGGGAGATTGGTCTGAAGTTCTCTTTTTGTTGGGTCTTTGTGTGGTTTAGGAATCAGAATGACAGTGGCCTCATAGAATGAGTTTGGCAGTGTTCTTTCTGTTTCTATGTGGTGGAAGAGTTTGAAAAGTAATGGTGTTAGTTCCTCTTTGAAGGTCCGGTAGAATTCCGTGCTAAAGCCATCTGGCCCTGGGCTTTTTTTGGTTGGGAGATTATTAATGACTGTTTCTATTTCCTTGGGTGTTATTGGGCTGTTTAAGCTGTTAATCTGATTTTGATTTAGTTTTGGTAGGTGGAATTTATCGAGGAAATTGTCCATTTCGCTTAGGTTTTCAAATTTAGTGGAATATAGATTTTTAAAGTAATGTCCGAATATTTTCTGGATCTCCTCAATGTCTGTTGTTATTTCTCCCTTTTCATTTCTGATTTTGTTGATTTGTGTTCTTTCCCTTTGCCTTTTAGTTAATTTGGCTAGGGGTCTGTCTATTTTGTTGATTTTCTCAAAGAACCAACTCTTGGTTTCATTGATTCTTTGTATAGTTCTTTTTGATTCTAAGTTGTTGATTTCAGCCCTAAGTTTGATGATTTCCTGCCTTCTGCTCTTCTTGGGAGTGTTTTTTTTTTTTTTCCAATTCACCCAGCTTAGCTGTTAATTCACTAATATGAGTTGTCACAATTTTCTTTTTGAAAGCACTTAGTGCTATGAACTTTCCTCGTAGCACAGCTTTCAATGTATCCCATAGGTTTGGGTATGTTGGATTTTAGAAGTCTTTGATTTCCTTCTTTATTTCTTCCCTGACCCAGTGGTCATCCAGTAAGGAGCTGTTCAATTTCCATGTGTGTGTAGGCATTCTGTTGATTCTTTTGCTGTTGAATACCAGCTTTATTCCGTGGTGGTCTGATAAGATACAAGGTGTTATTTCAATTTTCTTGTATCTATTGAGACTATCTTTGTGTCCAACTATGTGGTCGATTTTGGAGAAGGTTCCGTGGGGTGCTGAGAAAAAGGTGTATTCCTTTGTGTTTGGGTGAAATGTTCTGTAGATATCTGTTAGGTCCATTTGTTTCATGATCTCTGTTAGACTCAATATTTCTCTGTTTGTCTTCTGTCTTGATGATCTGTCCATTGTTGTGAGTGGGGTGTTGAAGTCTCCCACTACTAATTTGTTGTGAACGACGTGCACTTTAAGTTTTAGAAGTGTTTCTTTTACAAAAGTAGGTGCCTTTGTATTTGGGGCATAGATGTTCAGTATTGAAATTTCCTCTTGATGAATATTCCCTTTAATGAGTATATAGTGCCCTTCTTTGTCTTTCTTCATTAACTTCGGTTGGAAGTCTGTTTTGTTTGATATTAGGATGGCTACTCCAACTTGCTTCCTGGGTCCATTTGCTTGGAAAACATTTTCCCAGCCCTTTACTCTGAGGTAGTGTCTATCTTTGGTCGTGAGATGTGTCTCTTGTATACAGCATAAGGAAGGGTCTTGCTTGCGGATCCACTCTGTAAACCTGTGTCTTTTTATTGGGGAGTTGAGTCCATTGATGTTGATGTATATTAGTGTCCTGGGGTTGTTATTTCCCATTAGTTTGGTATAGGTGGTGGTCCTGTGCCTCTTTTGGTTTAGTTACTGAGGGGTTTTCTATTCCCTTTGTTTTCTTGGGTGGAGTTGTCTTCTCTGTGTTGGGATTTTCCTTCTAGGATTTTCTGTAGCCTGGGTTTGTGGGTAGATATTGTTTAAATTTGATTTTGTCATGGAATATCTTGTTTTCTCCATCTATGTTGATAGAGAGTTTAGCTGGGTAAAGTAGTCTGGCTGGGCACCTATTATCTCTCAGGACTTATAGTATATCTGTCCAGGCCCTTCTAGCTTTTAAAGTTTCTGAGGAGAAGTCAGGTGTAATTCTGATGGGTCTGCCATTGTATGTGACTTGACCTTTTTCTCTTACAGCTTTTAATATTCTTTCTTTGTCCTGTACATTTGGTGTTTCAATTATTATGTGGTGAGAGGAGTTTCTTTTCTGATCTAATCTGTTTGGTGTTCTGTAAGCCTCTTGGATTTTTATTGGCATCTCTTTTTTCAGGTTTGGGAAGTTTTCCTCTATGATTTTGTTGAAGATATTTCCTGGACCTTGGAGTTGGGAGTCCTCTCTTTCCTCTATACCTATAATTCTTAGGTTCCATCTTTTCATTGAGTCCTTGATTTCTTGGATGTTGTGGGTGAGAGATTTTTTTAGCTTTCTCATTTTCTTTGGATGTTGTACTGATTTCTTCCATCGAATCTTCCATGCCTGAGGTCCTGTCTTCCATCTCTTGCATCCTATTTTTGATACTCACATCCATAGTTCCTGTTCTCATCCCTTGGTTCTCCACTTCCTCTTTTAACTCTGACTGTATTTTCTTTATTGTTTCTATTTCTATTTTCTTGTCTTGTATGGTTTTGTTCGTTTTGTACATTTCCTTCTCCAGCTTGCTTGTTTTTGTATGAAAATCTTTCATTGCTTTTTCCTTTTCCTGTTCAAGCTCTGTCACCTTTGCTTGGAGCTCTTTAATGGTGTTGTTCATTGTTTTGACTTGTAAAATTGTGGCGTCTTTGAATTCCTTCATAGATTTAAGTTCTTCTTGAAGGGACTCTATCACTTTCCATAATGCAGAATTGTCAATGTTTTCATGTGTTTCTGTTGGTGTGAGGTCATCCGAATTGGATGAGGTAGGATAATTCTGCTTTGTTGGAGTCATATTTCCTTGATTTCTATTTTTTATTGGACCTTTGGCCATTGGATGCGTTCAGCTGTCTGTTCTTATCGTTTTCTGTGCTTGGATCCACAGGGGATGCTTTGTTGCAGGGGACGAGTTACTTGGCTATCTGTCGTTGCTTACAGGGGGATTTCAGGGTCACTGTGGTTTTAATCTCCTGAAGCACTGTGAGCTGGTGCAGCCTATTCCCAGGTTGTGAGTGATGGACCGGGATTGTTTCACTGCTCCCAATTTAGACTTCTCTATGTTGCTCTCTGAGTTATCAGCCTGTAATGGTTCTGATGGTATGAACCTGTTTGCCCAGGCACAGATTCTGTGGGCTTTGTTTGTCGTCACAGAGGCTGACAGGGTCTGGCTCCACACCTAGTATGTCTGGATTTTCCAGAATACAGCTATGGTCCCCTGGCTTCTGGTTTCTCACTAGGCTTCTTGCCACAGGCCTGACCCCTTTGCCTGGTTCCCTCCCTGTCTGCCCAGCTGGGGGTCTCCCTCCCTAGCTGCTCGGCCGTGGGTGCACCGAGCCCCAGATCCTCCATCCTCCTAAGTGGGCCTCTCTCCCCAGCAGCTCAGCCTTGGGTGCGCGGATCCCTTGCCCCGCCCACCACCTGTGCCAGGCTCCCTCCCCAGTTGTCCTGCCGTGGGTGTGCGGGGATTCGGCCCCGCCCGCGTGGGGCTCCCTCCCCAGCTGCGCTGCCGTAGGTGCTCAGGGATTCGGCCCCTCCCGCCCGCCTGAGACTACTTCCCACCTTGATTACTTTGCCCGCCGGCTTCCCGCTCTCTTGGAACCTCCGCGTCTAGAGCGGCTGCGGACCACCCGCCGAGCACCCTGTTTCTTCCTTGCTAAGACTTCCACTATCCTGCAAAGTTTCTTAAGTGGCTATAAGTTCTTCCTGAGGTGTGGGGAGCCCAGTAGGCTAGTGGGCGATCACCAAGTGGCCTCTGATTCTGCCTGCTGTGAGTTGGGGGTCGATCTTACCAGGCGCCTCTCCAAATGGGAGTTCCCGAATCCCGGGTTTAGTGGCTTCCGTGTCTGCAAGAGATGGGGGGAGAGCCTTACCCTGGGACTTTTAACAGTCACTTGAGAGCTGTGAATGTTCCTGGGGGAATCTAGCCCCTCCGGTTTTTGCACAGTGCCCAATAACTCTGTGTTTTTTATGTCTCTTTTTTCCTGTGTTCAAAATGCGTCAGTGTAGGTCACCGCCATCTTGGCCCCCCTTCATTGTTTTTAAAGAAAAATTGACTGTATTGGAAAGTGCTTGTCCTCTTGGTACTGGGAGATGGACATAGGAAGAATGCTGGAGCCTCCGGTCTTTGAGATGCCCTGTTGAAATTAAATCATCTGAGGTTGTCCTTAGGTCTTCACACATGTGTGGACCCACACTTGTGCACATTTGCACACACACATGCACACACACATACACATGCACACAAGTGCACATACATGCACACACAGAGACACACACAGACACACATATGCACAGACACACACATATACCCAAAGACAAAATAATGTCTTCAAGCAGAGTGAACCTGAACCAAACATCTTAGTTGGGTGAAAAATAATTAATCAGTATGGCATATAAATCACTGTTTGTCTTTTCTTGGCCTGTTGTTTCACTGTTATTGTTAAAAAGCCATGAAAGCTACAGGATAATGGTCACTCACGCAGGCCAATCAGCAGAAGCATCTGGAGAGATTTCAGCCTCCTGCATCATAGGGTCAAGAGCATATGGATTCCTAGGCTCATTCCATCCTCCTACATTATGCAGCCAAGTTTCTATTTGTTTTGTACACATATAGTGATTTTCATAATTAGTGGGGTTGGGGTCAAGTGCCTTAGATTTATCTTGTTCAGTGTGATCGTTTTAATGAGATATTCTCTATAGTCTTACACATCTCAGGCATTTTAAATACTTGACCCCCAGTTAATGGTATTGTTTGGGCAGTTTAAGAGGTGTGGCCTTGCTGCATGAAGTATGTCATTGAAGGTGAATTTTGAGACTGAAGGCCGTCCACTGTTCCCAATTGGCTCTCGTTGCCTGCTAAGATGTGAGCTCTGTAGCCTGCTGCCACATTTTCCTGATGTGATGGAATCTTATCCCTCTGGAATAGTAAGACCAAAATAAACTCTTCATTCCATAAGTTTGCCTTGGTCATGGTATTCTATAACAGCAATAGAAAAGTAACTGATACACCCAGGGAATATCATGGAAGGGGAAGAAAGAATGGAAGATTTGGGGATAGGGAGGTGTTTTGCAAAAAGTCATCTTCTGGACATGTGGTGGCTAGTGCGTTCATGAAGTCAGTGTAGCTGTGGTTATCTGTATAAGACCAGCACAAGACTGGAGCCATCTGCATTTCTTCATGTATGGAGGATTGAATAATGAGATCCCACTCTTTCCTGAGGTTAATGATTGCTCGGAAGGAGGTAGCATTTTTGTCAGTGTTATAACCACCTATAAATTATCCGTGTTCCAGTAAATAGCCCATGATTATGTAAGCCATACCTACTGACCTTAGTGGGACACACACACACACACACACACACACACACACACACACACACACACAAGACATGAAGGTGAGAAAGAGAAAGAGAGAGGGACAGAGAGAGAGACAGAGAGAGTCTGAGAAGAAGGGTTTCAGCAAAATGTGGGGAGATGAGAGGGGAATGTGAGTGTGTGAAAATGATGAAAAATCATTACAAACACACATGAAACTATCCAAAAATAGGTAAATTTTTAAAAAAGAAAGATTAGCTTTGTTCCCCATCTGTGAAGGTGTGATTATTGCTTCAAGTAGAGTTAATAAACATGACTAAAGAATATCTTTAAAAATTGCAGTATATATAATTCTTAATAATTTGCAGAGACATAGGATGTGGGGAATTAAACGGTTAAAGAAGAGGGTCCTGGGCCTGTGCCCAATGCCAGTGGCCTCTGTTCTGTACCCCGGACCTCAGTCCCAGGTAGCTGGTCTCTGCTTTGGACCCCAAGTCTGTGTCTCTAGCCACTGACCTCTGCTTTGGGCCTGAGGCTGTCCACTCACTGGGTTTTGAGTGGCTCTTGCCCACTTCCGGGGCTCGCTTCTCTGCCTGGGTTCTGCCCCATGTCACGCTGCACCCAGTTGCCTGTGTCCACGCTGAACTGCTTCCTGCTGCCAGAGTTCCCCAGCATGCTGCTCTCCACTGCCTGGATCCATGCTGCCCTGTCCCTGCTGGGTTCTGGGCTGTGCTGCACCCAATGGCCTGTGGCACTTGTTTTCTTCCAGAGCTCTCAAACACATCTGTCTGGTTCCATGTCTTCTGGCAAAAAGATCATGTTGACATGTAAAAGAATGAAATTAGACCCATACATATCACCTTGCACAAAACTTAAGTCCAAGTGGATCAAAGAATTTAACATAAGGCCTGACACATTAAATCTATTAGAAGAGAAAGTGGGGAAAAGCTCGAACTCATCAGCACAGGTGACAACTTCCTGAACAGAACACCAACAGCTCAGGATCTAAGACCAACAGTCAATAAATGGGACCTCATGAAACTGAAAAGTTTCTATAAAGCAAAAGACACTATCATTCGAACAAAATGGCAACCTACAGATTGGGAAAAAAATGTTCACCAACCCCACATCTGACAGAGAGCTAATATCCAAAATTTACAAAGAACTCAGAAATTAAATGCCAAGAAAGCAAATAATCCAATCAAAAAAAGGGGGACAGAGCTAAATAGAGAATTCACAAAGGAGGAATCCCCAACGGCTGGGAGACACTTGAAGAAATGCTCAAAATCCTTAATCATCAGAGAAACACAACTCAAGATGACTCTGAGATTCCATCTCACAGCTGGCAGAATGGCTAAGATCAAAAGCTCAAATGATAGCACATGCTGGTGAGGTTGTGGAGAAAGGGGAACACTCCTCCATTGCTGGTGGGAATGCAAGCTTGTACACCACTATGGAAATCAGTCTGGAGATATGTTAGAAAATTTGGAATAGCTCTACCCCAAGGCCCAGCCATACCACTTCTGGGTATACATCCAAATGATTCTTTACTAAATCACAAGGAAGTTTTCTCATCTATGTTCATAGCACCCTTATTTGTAATAGCTAGAAACTGAAAACAATCCAGATGTCCCTCAACCAAGTAATGGATAAACAAACAAACAAACAAACAAAACAACTGTGGTACATCTACACAATGGAATACTACTCAGCCATCAGAAACAATGAAATCATGCATTTTGTAGCCAAATGGATATAACTAAAGAAGCCCATTCTGAGTGAGCCAACCCAGACTCAGAAGGATGCACATGGCATCTATTCACTTATAATTGGATTTTAGCCATACAGTACAGGATAACTATACTACAACCAAGGCACCAAGGGGAACATGAACACAGACTTTGTTTCCTGTCAGTGAGACACTTGGCCCTAGTGGTGCTGCCTTGTAGGCCGCCAGTGTATGAGGAGGCTCTTGGCCCTCATATGACTGCTGAACTGGTGCAGGGGACTGTTATTTAGGGATATTCCACTCCAGAGGAGTGGGATGGAAGGGATAGGGGGAAGAGGGAGGGAGGGAATGACTGGGAGGGGTGCAAAGAGGACACTGATGGAGATGTAACCTGAAGTAATAAATAAATATTAAAAAAGAAGAGGGAGGTATAGGTCTTGTTTAGAATGAGAAATGTCTGTAACCAAAGTGTTTCTAGAAACCTGTCTCACAGAAGTTCATAAATATGTTGGTATGACATTCAATGATCATAGTTCAATGGCAGAATCAGCCATAAAGCTGTGACTACCTACAAGATTAAGAAGGCACATGATTGCTTAGACTCTGCATGTCACCATCCTATTGCATAGGCTAAAGGTAGTGAAGACTGCTTTTAATATTGTCCCTGTGTGTGTGTTGTCTTGTTTGTGTGTATTACCTGGATGTGATTGTGCTAATGTGCATGCTTATGTTCACTCATTCAGAGGCCAGAGTATGACATTATGTGTTATCCTCTGTTGTTTCCAACTGATTGCCTTGAGACAGGGTGTTTTGCTGAATTAGAAACTCATTACTTTGTGTAGTCTGATTGGGCAGGGAGATCTCAGGATCTTCCTCTCTTAGACCCCTCCCAATCTTGGGTTAATGGTATATGCAACCATAACTGGATGTTGTACATGTGTGGTGGCATTTGAACTCAGGTTCTCATGGTTTCACAACAAGTGTTGTCATCCACTAAGCCATCCCCCTGCCCTACAGCCAGGAAGGAATCTGTAAAATAAAAATAAAAAAATATGGCTAATTAAATTGTTTCCTAGTATTTATATTATATTTAATTGTTTTGGCAGCTGTTAACCCTTATCCAGACATTATAAATGAGCACACAGACACATGATGGATTTTAACAAGCCTAGGCCTGAGTTGAGGAATCTTGGCCCATCTATGCTAGCTCTTAATTCTACTACCTAAATATGACCCCATATATACATACGTCCCCTTGGACTGCCATTCTCCACGATATGCTGATGTTCCTGGCCATGTGGAATGAGGTTCTGCTTTCTAACCCATGGTCTGCATCCTCTTTCCTGCTTCTCCTGGCTGGAATGCTTTCTTCTTCCTGTTGCTCGCTGGAATGCTTTCTTCTTGCTGCTGTGGGCTGGAATCAATTAATCCTCTGTCTAAAGTGCAGGCTTCCTGCTCTATTCCCAGGAAGTCCCACCTTTCTCTGTCTTGGCCCAATCTCAGGCCTCGGCATTTTTTTAACCAATCAGATTCAATGTAAGTAACAGACAGCAAGCAGGACCAATTAATTAACATTTAGAATGCTTAACACTACCCCAACAGGAATCATCAGGGAAAGTTTGTTTCCCATTACTGCCTTCATGTTTTGATAAATTTCCCTCCTCTTTGAGATTTGGGGCTCCTCTTCAGAACGAAGACTTCAACACATTCTTTGGGGATGAGGCCAAGTGTCTTGTGGAAAGGTGTGGAAGAATGTCCTGGGAACTCTTTTAACAGAAACCAGGAAGGAAATAGGAACCTGAGGCATCTAAGAGTTCCTTTGCCAACCATCTTTCAGTTACTCTCAGGATCTTTCTGTTCCCTTCTTCTATCAGGCATCCGCATTGTTGTAGGGGGAGAAATGGGAGCTGTCAAACCTGAAATATTGTGCATTTCCCTAAGTACAAAACTGGACCTCACCTTAGGTCATAATAATGAAAACAGGTGTGTGTGTGTGTGTGTGTGTGTGTGTGTGTGTGTGCACACGTGTGTGCACGCACATGCTGAGGATTGATGGAGATGTGAGGTACAGAGGCAAGAAGGGAAAGGCTTGCACTCAAAATAAAATCTTTCTCCTCTAGGGATAAGGACAAATATGCACACTGGTACTCTTTTACTTACTTTTACAGTAAAATGTGCAAAGCTTGTAACATCACTAGAGACAATTCTGAAAACAAAGCTGGTGTCCTACCTATTGCATTAATCCCCCTCCCTCTAGGCAGTGAATTTCTATATCTACAGTGTTGGCTCTGTTTTCAGTGTTCAATAGTTTCACTACAAGGTGTCAAGCTGTCTTTCACAGTAAAACTGCTAGAGATTTGCAGGGCTTCTTGGAAAAGTGCATGCTGATTTTGTGGATTGTGTAAACCAAAGGGTGTGTTCACTCACAGAAAGACTGAGCTGAGATAGGATGGAGGCAGCAGGGCCAGGGGAGCCTGGGTCAACAGGATGCTCAGTGTTTCCATACAGAGATCTGAGGTCCTGCTTCGTTCATGGGGTTGGCTTCACCTCAGCCTCAGATGATTTGAGAGAGGCCCCAGTCTCATTTATGTCTCCTTTGGCTCACAGACCATGAAGCTTCAGCAAGGCTATGGGACCAGGCTCAAAACCAGGCATGCTTCTTGAGAGCATTAACGAAAGCAGGTACAGTCCAGTAAGCTGCACATTGAAATTTATTTTTTATTGTATTTATGTGTACACATGCCATGTCACATGTGTAGAGCTTGAAGGAAAACTTTGTGGAACTTATTCTTTCTTTCCATCTTTCCATGGATGCCAGGAATCAACTCAGGTTGTTGGAATTTTGCAGTAAAGGCCTGTACCCACTGATCCATATTGCTGGCTATATTTAGTAACTATTTTTAAAAATTGAGACAAGGTCTCATGTGGACCATTTGAAGTTTCTACGTAGTCAAAGCTGGCTTTGAACTCCTGATACACTTGCTGCCACCTCCCTAGTACTAGGATTACAGATCTGTTTCACTATGCCCTGCTTCTATCTCTACAGTTTTAAAGCAACATTGGCAAGCTGTCATGCTTCTCTCTTGGTGTGCCACATTAGCTACATTGACAGGAACCCCTGTTAACCCACATGTAGTTCATTCTATTCTGGCTTGATCAAGGATCTGTACCATGACTTCAAGTGTCTAGGAAACACATGTATGATTTCAGTAAGGGGTTACTTGTGGAGTCCTGTCTTTAATCTGGTTTGGAAAAATTTAAAATAGTTGTCTTTATTTTTTTAAATATTTATTTATTACTTCAGGTTACATCTCCATCACAGTGTCCTCTCTCCACCCCTCCCAGTCCTGCCCTCCCACCCTCTACTCCCTATCCCTTCCATCACACTCCTCTGGAGTGGAATGTCCCTACATAACAGTCCCCCACCCCATTTCAGCAGTCATAAGAGGGCCAAGAGCCTCCTCATACACTGGGGGCCTATAAGGCAGCACCACTAGGGCAAAGTGTCTCATTGATAGGAAACAAAGTCTGTGTCCATGTTCCCTTTGGTGCATTGGCTGTAGTATAGTTATCCTGTACTGTATGGCTAAAATCCAATTATAAGTGAATAGATGCCATGTGCATCCTTCTGAGTCTGGGTTAGCTCACTCAGGATGAGCTTCTCTAGTTCCATCCATTTGGCTGCAAATTGCATGATTTCATTGTTTCTGATAGCTGAGTAGTATTCCATTGTGTAGATGTGCCACAGTTTTTTAAATCCATTCTTCTGTTGAGGGACACCTGGATTTTTTCTAGTTTCTAGCTACTACAAATAAGGCTGCTATGAACATAGAATAGGAAACTTCCTTGTCATTTGGTGTGGTTGTCTTTCTTTTTAAAGATTTGTTTTCTTTTTAAATTCTGTATGTGTATGTTTGTGTGTGGGTATGCACATGTGAGTGTAATACTCAGGAAGGCCAGAAGAGGGCATCAGGTCTCCTGGGGCTGGATTTACAGGAGATTGTTAGCCACTGGATGTGTAAATTGGGAACCGACCTTGAGTCCTCTGCATGAGCAGTATTTACTCTTCACTTCTCTCCAGCACCCCCTATCTCTACTTAAATCGCTTCCTGTCTTCTTTTTTCCAATATTCCAGTTGGAAGTTTGACTGTCTCACTGTGTTCTTTTATGTATTTTCCTCTCTAAAGTTTAGCTGAGACATTTTACAGATAGCCATGCTTACCAAATGATTGGGACTCATCCTGATAACTGCATTGTGAGGTGTTTCTCTCAGTGTGCTCACATTTCAAAGCATACTTATGTGTAGAGGCTAGCATACACTGACCACTGGTGTACAGGTGTGTGTTCTACATGAATGAGCAAACACTCAGTTTTGGGGCATGGATGATCCAAATAATTACTAAATGGCTCTCTCCTCATTTCACATATTCTTAATCTTTGTCTTTTACTATGGTGGGTGTGATTTGTTCTACTGCTTATCAGTTAAATTCTCAATTTCATTTTTTTTTACTTGCAGATTTTAATTTGATTTTCAGTTGAAATTCTTAACTTACTGAATTGTTTCCATTATTATATTACTCACAGTTATTTAATATTTATTTATTCATTTACTTGTTTAATTTAATTTTGGGACAGAGTTTCATGTATCCTAGGTTGGCCTGAACATCATTGGATATTGAGGATCATCCTGTAGTTCTTACTTCCTGCCTCCACTTCCCAAGTGTTAGGATGACAAGCACCATGATACATACCAGTTTTGTAGTGTTGAAACCTAGGACTCCATACATGCTGGACTTCACCTTATCAACAATGTTACATCCTTATCTTCATAGTTGCTTTCATTTTCGTATTTTACTATATTTTTATTTATTTTGTGCATGTGCCATGTGTACATGCAGAGATCAGAGAACAACTTCTAAGATTCAGTGTTCTCTTCCCACAATGGGGGTCTTGGGCATTGAACTCATCCAATTACGTTTGGTAACATCTTTCATCATTGAGCCGTCTTGTTGGCTCCACAGTTGCTTTTAAGTACCTATTTGTTTTCAGCAGTTATTAAGTCATCCATGAATCCATTTTTATTGTCTAATTTTTCATTTACTTGTTTGTTTTAGGAGGATGCCAAACACTGTGTAGACATTGTATCGAGTTTGCGGATGGTAATCTCTTCCCCTAAGAGAACTGTGATCATAGATGGGGTGAGTGTGGGGTCACGTGCTCTACCTCTAGATTTGTAAGAATTGAGTTGACTGGAGGCTGCAATGTTGCTTTTGTATATCTCTATTAATTGATGGTGTGTGTTTGCTTTGGTTGCTAATCCTCCAGGAACTACAGCTGGCCTCCTCTGGGTGTTCTGAACTCTAATCTTCACTTCCTTCTTCCGATCTGTGATGAGATCTGAGAACAGCCTTTCTGTAACAGCTCCTTCTCAGCCTCGTCTTCTGTTCATCTTCAGAACCCTGGTAACTCAGAAGAGAAGGACGTAAAGAGTCAAGATGGTTGTGTGGTGCTTGCCTTTTGAATGGAATCCCTGCTGTGCTCGACTTTTTGAATGGGATCCCAGCTCCTGAAGTCTTGGGCAACTTGTCAGAAGCAATTTCAAGATTTTCTCTTCAGTGATGTGAAACTGAAGAAAGGTCTGAAAATTTCCACTCCGTGTAGCCACAGACCTGTGCCTGACCTATTCTGGTACTCTCAAATTCTTTGCTAACCATATGCAAAGTTCTGAGGGAAGAAAAACTCCAAACACCCTTTCTCCGAATAATTAAAAAAAAAACCCAAAATGTAAAAGCAAAACAAAACCAACTAACCAACCAACCAACCAACCAACCAAAGAGATCATCCAATGACCCTATAAGGTCTGGCTCCTTCTTTGTTATTCTGGTTTCCTCTGATCTGGCTGCCTGTACAGATCTCTTATTCTTTAAATAGATTTTCTTTCTGTCTTTTTTAAAGTTGTAAATATTTCATCCAGCTTTTCTCAACAAGAGTGTAAGCTTGAAATGTTGGTGAGTAAACATAAATAATTTCCTGGTGAAAATTACCTGTGATAAATCAGGGCACTGACTAATTACTTAAATCAGGCACAAATATGGAGATAAGTGCTTTTGTTGTAAAACCTGCCACCATTTTGTAGCTTTTCTACTACAGAGAAAGAGAGAAAGCCCAATAGAGTTGTAGTATCTCCACGATAGTCAGAAGCAGAAATTAACTCAAAGGGTTTTTAAAAAAATATTTATTTTCTCTAACTTATCAGCATGAGGTTAGAATTCAAGTGGAAGAAGTAGGAAACCTTTGCTAGCTTTAACTTAGACTGAATGAAAAATCTTTATTACTCTGTCTCAAACTGCCATTTGTATTCATGATGGACTAAAAATTATTGTGCATGGGACATGGAGGGATGGCTTAGCAGTTAAGAGCACTTGTTGCTTTTGCAGAGGACCTGGATCCAGTTCCTAGCACCCACATGGTGGCTCACAAACACTACACTCTTTTGACCTTCACAGATACCAGCCAGACACAGAGTGAGTATCCATATGTGCAGATAACACACTCACGCAATAAAATAAAACAAATAAATCTACAAAGTCTTGTCACAGAGGGCTGGAGAGACCTCTCAGCCATTAAGAGTTCTCCCTGCTTCTAGAAGATATAAGTTCAGTTCCCAACACCACCAACACCTGTGTCGGGTGACTTGAAACCACCCATTTCTCCAGCTCTGGGGAACCTGATGTTCTGGACTCCTTGGGCACCAATGCACTTGACATACATTCACATGGTCATACAAATAAACAAAAAACATTACTTTAAAAAATTGTCATGATCTTGTGTGAAAATTTCTTTTAATAAAGGCTATTCATACTATGTGAATAATCAATGGCACATAAATTGTACAGAAGAAAAACCCTCCCCCAGAGCAGCGGTACTCACTACTGCTAACATGTATCTGTACATTCTGTCTGCTTTACATGATGTCCTCAGATGACTGGAATTATGGCCTTTTTAAGTGCATGTGTGACATAGACATATGAATAAATTTGTCAATGGAAAACAATGAAATGTTGCTGGGTGACAACAAGTAATTTTCCAGTAAAAATTATCTGTGATGAATCAGGACACTGATATATGACTTAAAACAGCACAAATACTTATTCAAGTGTTTTGGTTGTAAATCCTGTCATCATTGTGTAGCTTTTATTCTATGGAAAAAGAGCAAGAAACCAATAAAGTTGCATTTAGTGATTCTTCTAGGACTGTAGGCCAGTGATGAGGATTTAAGCAACTGTGAGCAAGTGCTCAGAAGGGACTCATGGCCCATTTAGGAGGTGATGGCTGTGTCTAAACAAGATTTTTATGTAACATTATAAATGTACAACTGCATAAGAGAAAAATGGAATAATTTTATCTCCAACTCAAAGTTAAGGAAGTGAATCAAGGTTAAAAAGTCACTTATATCAAGTCTTAGGAGGAAGCAATATTCTGGGGCATGAGAGATGGCTCAGTAATTAAGTTTACTCACCTTTCTTGCAAAGGATCAGAGTTCCATTCCCAACACCCATGTGGGATGGCTCGAAATCACCTGTAGTTTCAGTTCTAGGGAACAGCATGGCCTCTTCTGGACTCACATATGCATACATGCATTATTTTAAAAAGAATAAACAATATTCAGATTCAGTATTAGTATACGTTAAACGCCTACATCAGAAGAAAGAATGGAAAGGAATGAAACAGACACACAAAGATGGATTAAGATCCAAAAACGGAAATTATTTTAATTAAAATCATGTCAGAGAAGGCCCCAAATATAAAGGAACAACAGGAAGAAAAAGGAAAAGCTCATCCACCAAAAAAAAAAAAACACAAAAAAACAAAACGGTTTTTGCTTGAAGAACAAAATTGAACTACCTCTTCCTCACAGAAAAGGATATTTCTAAAACAAGATGGTGCAGAATATTTCCAGTCAGTGCTCAAAGTTAAGTTAGGTAAATGCAAGTGAAAAAATTCAAACACAAAGATAACATTTACAGAAAAAAATGCTAAGTAGGACAGTGAATGTTATTTTATAATAAAGAGGAAACTTCATGATAAATGAAGCTGCATGAACCTTTATTCTGCAAATAAGATTACAGCGAAACACACAGGGAGAAAATGTTGTGCATACAAGGATAATTTGACAGAAATGCAATATCTGGAGAGACTCTAAAACCTCTCTGGGTCATTGCCAAATAAAGCAGGCAAATATAAATCTACATTCAGAGCATGCAAACGACTGTGGGTGCCAGAACACAACGGAGAAGTCTTTCAAATTATTCCCAATATATAATTGTCTATCTAACCCAGTCACCAATCAAGTGTGAAAATAAGGCTGTTTTTAGACACTAAAACACTCAACACGTCTCCTTTCATTGCTTTTATTCTCACAAGGCTACTGGCGCATGTATTTTAGCAAAATTACAGGGCAAAGCAATGGGGTGACTTAATAAATACATCTAACTATAGACTTTACAAAGAAAGGGCATATATTTAGCTCCCATAGAACACTTAGAAAGCCCTCTCTATTTTTGGATTACAGAGAAAGTACTTAAAATGATTCCAAAATCAGAAGTCATGAAGAGCACAGTCTCTGACCAACACGTGATAAAATTACAAGTACCTAAGAAGATGTTAATTAAGGAACCCAAACATTTTCTAACTCCAAAATAATAATAACAATTGAAATAAATAGCTTGTTCATAGATAACTGTCAGATCAGGGAGAAGCCAAAGTTTCCTCTATACAGTATTGAGCAGCAACACAAATGACATTTGGAGCCTCAGGTGCTGTCACCAAACCAGAGGTAAAAAAGTGAGTAAACCATACACTTTACTAACGAGGTCATGGAGATTGATTGTAATAAAAAAGCCATATAAAATGTAGGAAAAATAACAGTGATTTAGACTAATTTAAAAGATAAAAATAAATATGTATACATATTTTATCTAAGACCTAGCTATTTAAAACATTCAGCAAAAACTTGAGCTCTTGAGAAAGCTAATAAAATTATTGGGGAATAAAAGGAAGCAAGAAAGATAATGGGCAAAAGGGTGATGGTGTATCTAAAAAGGGCCAGAGTTAGGATCACTGGGGGGAGACGTGAGAGTAGGTGAAGGCCATCCATGAAAAGAGAAAGTTTCTTCACTCAGAAATGCACGGCTGCATTCAATGCTTTAGTAAAAAATTCAAACGCCGAAGAAATAGGGTTTCTAGGAAAATATTAATAACTAAGCTACAATCTAATGTATAAAAACTAAATGTATAAAAGGAATAGAGTCTGGGAAAAATCTGTAGCTAGTTCTTAAAACTTATTTGGCCTAAATGGCATTGTGAGTAATTTCTATCAAACACTCTAAGGCAGGTCTTTTGTTAATAGTGCTGAAAAATGTTCCAGGAGATTTTCGCTTACAGTGAGTGGTTGACTGCGTGCAGTTGTATCTTCTTCCACCAAATTCCAGCACACTCGTCCTGGACTGTGAAGGAAGTCTCATAATAAGGCCCAATCAGAAGCCATGAAGCTACAGTCTCTGAGCACCACATGTTAAAATTACAGGTAATTAAGAAGGTGTCAATGAAAACAGTTCAACACCTTTGAATTTAAAATTAAAAATAATATACATAGCTCTAGTGTTAAGGAGAAAACAAAGTTTTGTTACTATTCATGTAAACGAAGCAGGAAGAAGACCAGGGGATGGATGAGAAACAGCAGCTGCCATCTAATCCTCGGGGAGTGGAGCTGCTGAAAAAGCTGGGTTCTTCAGGCCAGCCTGGGAAGCTATACAAGAGCTGCTCAGAGATTTGCCAGCAGGACTTAGGAGATGTACCACAGAAGACTGCACTGAGAACGCGTGAATTGTGAAAGTGCTCACTTAGGGTAGTTCAGGGATCTTGAGTCTGTGGAACAGTCTGCTCTTGCCTACGTGAAATCTCATTACTACTTCCAGGCTATAAACCATGTTATGAGGAGAAGTAGAACTGGAGACACTCTGGACTCCAGTGCCTCGGGGCCTTATAGGGCAATCACCACATAAGGGGGTTCTCAGGAAAAAGGTGAGTGTGCTGCCCGATCGACTCTCCAGCCTTCATTCTGAAGACAAACAGACGCGACAGGGGTGATGTCTAAGCATTTCCCGTTTTTTTAATATTTTTCCCCTAGCTTATATACAGAACCAAATGGGTGTTTCCACATGAATCCACATGAGCCAATCACATTAAAGGTCATCCTATTACATCACATAGCACAAGCCTGGTAACATGGTGACATGCACTAATCATGAGCATGGAAGTCTTGCTCATCCAGTCAGCTATACCCACGATAGGGCTTCAACTCCTCTGGCATCTTCTGGCCAGTGTCATCTTAGATATCTCCCACATGTTACTTTCATTTTCCCAGCAACGAGGCGTTTTTTCATAAGCCTCCATTTCCTGGGTCCCCATACTCCAGAGCACCAGGGATGGGGAAAACTAGGATAGAGACATCAGAACTACAAACAGGACAGGCGCAGAGGGATTGGGTCTCTCACCTCTGCTCCCTGCCTCCTCACCCCTATACATCCTCAGACATACACAGTCAGGCAGCTGCCCACCTTCCACTCTTCACACCAAAGACAGCATAAGTATGATTTGGAGAAGTAGAAGCCCTCCAGAGAAAGCCTACAAGGCATTATATGGAGACTTGCAATGGGAAAAAAATCTGTATTTTAATGAGCATCACTCAGTAAACTCACTTGTGCCCTCAGCACTTCCAGTCTTTTTTTTTTTTTTTTCAATTGGCTCATTCATCCTAGATGAGACAATCAATATCAAATGTTTGGGGTCAGACTCTATTTATTAAAGACAGGGAACAATAGAAATGTGGAACACATTAGGAAAAAGAGTCTTCAAGGAAATGAAAGACTATGGTGGGGAGCAGAAGAAATCTGAGCTGACCTTCCAAACCATAGACAGCCATTCATTCACATGGTCAAAGGTGCAGTGAGGATGAGGAGAAAAAATGGTATATACAAGAATGGCAGGAATGCAGGCTCTTAGGCTGAATACAGAACAAACCTGCCAACTGGAGGCCTTAAGAAGAAAGTGACTTGAGTGGGCCAGGAAAATAAGGACTCTTTAAAGAAGGCCCAACATGCTGATAACAGGAGATTTGAGAAAGGACAAGAGAGAACACTGCTGGTAGTGTTCCTTCAGAGTGACCATGTCTGGCTCGCTGAGGTCCTTTTCCATGACAGTTGAGAATAGCAGTGGCTAGTTGTGTGTGGTGGCAGATGCCTTTAATCCCAGCACTCAGAAGACAAAGGCAGATGGATTTCTGATTTTGAGGCCAGCTTGGTCTATTCCAGGACAGACAGGGCTACTCAAAGAAACCTTGTCTGGAAAAAAGAAAAGTGAGAATAACAGTGGTTTAAGAAAGAAAGCTTAGACTCCTTTTGAGGAGAAGGCACAAACAAGTAAATGACAATCAAATGACATTTTTGAAAGAAGAACTGTACTCCAGACTTCAACAGTTTCACAGCTGAAAGAAAATAACATTTGGTATATATTCGTGAACCTAGACAACTGACCAATCCCATATGCAATCCATGTTCCTATGGTAGTAGAGGAATGTTTTGATGTCTGTGGTCTGTACTGCCACTGGAGACCATGCTGAGGTCCAGGGCACATGGTGACCCAGGAGACCATGTGGATGTCTGTGATGTCTCCAGAAACCACATGTAAGTTCATAATCCCTGATCCTGCTGACTGCAAAGGGTGAGGAAGCTACATTTTCCATGGTATTGATGCCTGTACACGCATAGCTGAGAATGAGGTACATAGAAGGCTTCTGTGACAATCTCTAACCCCCTGCCACACAAAAAAAGTAACAGCCTCGACAAGAAGCCATTGAAGAGAACCTTAAACATTGTGATAAAGATGCAAAAGTATAGCTTCTTCTGGCAGGAATGTGGGTGGGGAATGATTTGGTTCTTTAAGGGACTGGCCACTGAGAATTTAACCATGCTCTAGTGAGTATATGGGCAATACAAATTGGACTTTTTTTCTTTTTCATTGTCTATGTGTCTTGGGGGGGGGCCGGAGGTTACAAGGGTTGGTGGGCAGGTCTGGGAGGACTGGGAAGAGAGTGCTCAGAGTTCATGATATGAAATTCCCAATAATCAATAAAAATATTATGAAAAAATTTACATCTCATCAAGTTAGAGGCCTGATTATTCTTTTGAAATTTCTTTAGAAAGCAGAACATTTGTTAGCAGCTTCTGAAGCCTAGACTATTATGCAAGAATTCTATTGCAAACATGGCTAACAGTCCCTGTCTTCATTCTGTGGAGAAACAAAGGTCAAAAAGTTCCCCCTTAGGAAAATTCTTATGGCATTGTGACTCCCTGAAAACTACTTCAGGAGCTGTTAGCCATGATTTAGCAACAAAGTGCGATCATGGTGTGTCAGCAAGGTCACTTCTCTGGCTAAGGAGGTTATTATTGAATATCCATGAGACAGAAAACCACAACAATCTATGAGATCAATGGAATGTGTGTGTGCTTGCATGCATATGCATGTGTGTGTGCTGGTGTGTGTGCATTCGTGTGTGTATGTGTGTGTGTTTTATATGTGTGTCATATTTGCCTAAGCTTATAGATAGAGGCTAGGAGAGGATACCAATGTTTTTCTCTGTCATGTAACCATATTCTTTGAATCGGGATTTCTCATTGAACATGAAATCAGGCTGGCAGCCCATTTCAGGATCCTCCTGTTTCTACCCTCAATAGCCTTGGAGTTGCAGGTATGCACATGGCGGCTAGGCTTGACTTAAAAAATTAATATTTTTAATTTTGTTTCAATATACAAAGATCAATGCCTATGTGGCCCAATACAATCTTAATATTGTGTCCATATACAAGGGTCAATACCATTGTGGCCAACTATAATCTTAATTTTGTATCAATATACAAATATCAATACTGACGTAGTCCAATACAATCTTATTTTTGCACAATAAACAATGGTCAATACCACTTTGGCCAAATATACTACTAATTTTGTATCAATATACATAGGTATAAGGGCATATTCAATAATCTGACCCTTCTTCTTGGTCCTTCCTGTGCTATGTCTATGTCTCAATTTTTCTCAAGTCCGTGCATTCCTACATAGGAGATAAAGAAGGATACAGAAAAGGGAAAGAAGGAATACCCTGGGTCTAACCTCCAAAACCCATTAAACAGGACCATTTAACAACTTGTAATCTCTTCCCCTAAATAACAGAGTTTTCAGTTGTCCTTCAACTAACCAAAAAAGGGGGGGGGGCGGAGAAACACCCTCCCCACCCTCTGGGTATGGGACTTCGCTCTCTTAAATGACTTCCTGCTGGTTTGGGTCGTAGTAAACCTGTTTGGGGCCCAAACCAAAATGGAAAAATGGTTAAAAATGTTAGTACAATCCTTTTATGTTCAGTCCTTCTGTTCTCAGCTGTTTAGATGTCCTAAGGAGTTTGTAGGCAGAAGCTGAACTTCCAGGCTTTACTGAGGTTCTGGCTGGGGCATTGTGTAGAGCTGAACGGTCTTAGCGATATTGAGTTGTTGTGGTTGTAGGCTTTTGATGGAGACAGCTATTGAGGGAGTCTTGAATAGATCTTTGTATATTGATACAAAATTAAAGGTAACGCTTCCTAATGGTATTGTACCTAGAGATACTTAAAAATGAAATGTGAAGCTCTGGCCTCTTGATACCAACCGTCTTAAACTGTTTAGGATAGTTAAGAAAAACAAACTCCTAGTCATGCATCCATGTCACCTTGTTAGCTACTATGACAGTCTATCACAGATATTCTGTAAGCTACTCAGTAATCAAGTTGTTAAGAGACAAGCAACATTTGCTTATCTAAATACAAGAGATAGATAGGGCATCTTCAAAAACCCCAAGAGATCTGCAGAATATGGCATTCAAAGATGTGGTCTTAAATTAAGATTTTTTTTTTGATATCATGACATATCAGCTCCTGACAGCATCCCCTATTCTACTCCAAGTAGAAGACAAGCATCGAAGAATCTCCAGTGTGAGATGGTTGAATTAGTGGCAAGCCTATCTCTTGGCATGTAAAAACTCCTCGCTTCAACTGCAGACAGACTGCTGTCCAAAAAGGACAAAACTTGGTAACAGGGAAGTCGACAGCCTAGCTCTGCCAAGACAGGGTAGGTTAGTCCTTCATAATCCCTGCTCTACAATCAATGTCTGTCAGAGAAACAGGACCAAAAGGCTGAAGACTGATGCTGGAATGTATGGAGATAAAATGGGAACTGTCCAGGTAGTCACTGGTTTGTCATTTCTTAGTATTGGAAGCTTCAGGCCCTGTACTTCCTATATAATCAGATATATTTATCCTTCTCAGCTCTCTGAGGTGGTTAAAGAATAGACAGCTTGAGTCTCATAGCTAAATTTTGAGTTGTTTAGGAATCAAGAGGGCGTTCTAGATCTAAGAAGATGGTTATAATAGTGATGCAAGTTAGTATGAAAGCTAAGTCAGATATAGAACTTTAAACTCATGGAGATGGTTAGAAGGTAGAAGGTTAAAATCAGGGGCCAAATATGTATGAACTGGACATTGGGAAGGTATACTGGGCCATTTAACTCTCATAAATGTGGCATAGTTAATTCTGCTGTTTTGTATAGAATTTACTGTTATAAGAGAAAGAACCATTTGTTGGATTGAAAAGGGAAGCTGTTGGGGGGAAGAGGGTGGAAGGGTGGGACAGGAAGGGGGAATAGGGAAGGGTTTGTGACTGAGATGTAACTCGAAGAAAAAAAATAAAGTATTTATATTAAAAAAAGGAAAAAAAAAGAAAAAGAAAAAGAAAGAAAGAAAAAAAACAAAAAAATTAATATTTTTACACTAATGCAATTTGTTTTGATAAAATTCACCCCTCATTCCCGATCCTCTCAGTTCCCCCCTCCTATTTTCCCTATGCTCATTTTTCTATGCTTTGGGGTTTAAACTCAGGTCCTCAAGTTTGGCCACCAGCATTCTTACCCATTGAACCACCTTCCCAGTTGCTGCAATGGAATCATGACACAGTTAAGTAATTGAATAAAGGCTAATGAATTATTTAAATAAAATTAAGAGTAAGTAATACTCAAATTCAGTGATAGATGACAGTTCTATACATTGTCTACATCAAAGGAGAAAGTGTGAAGAAACAAAACAAAATATCAACACAGCAAGGGTGCATTAAAATGAGACAGCATGACATCATAATAAAATTGTGCTTTTGTGGAATTAACCAATTGTACTGGGAATTTTGGTTAATTTAGTTTTAAACCCAGGTGTGGAATATGGAGCTGCTTCAAATTGTCCACAGCAGCTAACTATGATGTGTCTTGTGCTCTGGCAGGGGCGTGCTTTTGCCAGCTGAGGATAGTTTACTTTTGGAATTCAGGGGGTTCTTACACATGCCAGAGCCCCAAGAAAGGCTGGAGGTTCTCCAAAGCTGCTGCTTCCTGTGCTGCTGCTGTCCCTGCAGCTGCTAGATCCTGCTGCTTCTGGTTCCTGTTGCTGTGGTTTGTTGCAGTGTGTCAGGCGGTCCTGGGCAAAGAGATGAGAAGAAGAAATCGAATATACTAACTGCAAAGGTCAAACTTGCCCCAAGGAACCCAATGACCCTGAGCAGCGCGGGAAGTAGTCTAAAGATGTCTACGCCCTCTTTCCCCTCTAACCTTCTTTCTTGACTACCTAGTGTTGGGGGCTTGGAAGGCATTGGGGTGGAGAAGGGTGGTAAATATAGGAGCTCAATTCAGTAGCCAGAAAGCATGCCTACAACCAACAGAGAAACACAGAAAAACAAAGGAACTCCCCAGGGAGACAGGTATTACAGTGATGGGGCCACAAGCCACAGAACACCTGGCATCACCAGAAGACAGAAGTGTCCAGAAACAAATCCTCCTTTATGGCCTTCAAAACGAGTGTAGCCTTGGACACCTCACCTTCAAAATGCAGGCATTTGCAGAAGGGAGAAAGAAGAAATTTTTGTTGTGAGCTGTGCAGACTGTGTTGATTTGTTAGCCAGAGTCATAGAAAGCGATGTAGGATCCTCACTTGATACCTGAAATTGTGAGGGAAACCCAGCAGAGAAAGACAAGATAGGAAAGAGTGTCAGACAAAGAGGCATGATGGGGAGGTCTGTAGATGGCCGTGCCACCATGTGTACAAAGAGAAGGGGGCCTGGAAAATGATCAGTTAGTCAGAGCAGCAGAAAGCATGGAGTTGGGCTTTACCTAATGAAAAACTTAGTTCAGTTGTTTATTATGTTGCGTTACTTGTCTGTTTGTCTATGTGTGTCCAAGCTTGTGCATGTGATATGACGTGGGTGTGGAAATCAGCCCATAAGACTAAGTTGTCTCCTTCTACCACATAGGGCGGGGACTGGATGTTTTCACTGGTGCTGGTGTGAAAACTCTGTTATTGATAATAGGAAGAGCTACAGCAGAAAATAAGCAAGGTCACAGAACATTCCCAGTTGTACATGACCATATTTTATTATTTGAAACAACCAGTTCTACTGAGGGTATAGAGAAAGGAAAAGTTGAGGCATTGTGCAAAGAGAACTTCTCCTTATGTGAAGTTCAGAAATAATGTCTGTATTTGGTGAATTAAGAAAGAATAGAATCAACAATTATAGGGAACTGTCAAGATAAATACCAGGACAGAAATATTAAGAAAGCCAAGAGTAGGACTGGGTATAAGGAATACCAAATTTCTGACTAGAAAAAATTTATTTCCTTAGACATCTATAAGAAAAATTTCCATATTTTAGTGATGTACTTTATTGTGTGATAAATATAAAAACAACTTGAAAGACGAAAATAAATATAAACTGTTCTAGAGCCAGTGGAGAAGATTAAATACTTTTTGACATTAAAAAATAAAGTCTTTTAATTTTCTCAGTTGGATAACCACATATACCCGAGATAGAGATGTGAGTTCTAAATAAAACATTAACATTGTAATTTGTTTCTTATTTTAATGGCCAACATGAGTTTAATGCAGGAAACAAGGAAAGATTAATTAAATCAGAAACAAATCCAGAGTCTGTTCTTTATAGAGAAGAGGTAAGATTAAACATACCTTATATATTAAAAGAAAAATTCTAGGGTCTGGAGAAGTAGATCAGCAGTTAAGAGCACAACACTGGCTGCTCCTCTGCAGGACCTGGGTTTGATTCCCATCACAAACATCTCAGTTCTCAAGTGTCTATGACTCCTGTTCCAGGGAATCTGATGCTGTCTTTTGGCCTTTGTTGGTATTTCATGAAAGTGGCGCACAGACGGACATGCAGACAAAATACTCACAAAATAAAAATAAATATTCAAAATTTAAAAAAGGAAAAATTCTAGAGTACCAGGAAAGGATATTTAAAAAGATATGAAAGGCACAGTCAATGGCATCCTTAATGATTTCCCTAGAAAATGCACCCAAGAATAGGCAAAGATGCCTAATATAGTCACTACTGTTGATGGGGTCCTTTTGAACAAAAAAAATAAAGCAAAAAGATACTATAAACATTAGAAAGACAGCAGGTTATTTTAAATTATGAGTGCCATGTCCTTACCTGGAAAAGCATGAAAATAAATTGAAAAGCCGTTAGAATCCCAAAGAGAGCTTACTGAGATGGTGTGTTGTAAAACAAATATATAAAAGTCAATAACTTTTTATACCATTAATAACTAGTTAGAAATTATAAGGGCTATAAACATCACCTAATTACAGCAGCAAACTGAAAGATAATTAACAATAAATTGAAAAGCAATGCATTTGAATAATTTAAAGACACACTGAAATTTTTAGGAGCCTTGAGTGTAACGTCACATGACAACATATACAGGTACTTGGAGCAGCTGTTCAAGTTCTGTGGTTCCAGTGTGATCTGTTGTGTGCCCAGCATTAGTCCTACTATCAGATCAGCACAGTCACCATGACTCACTGCTAGAGACGCTTCTTCACAGCTCTGGGGGCTCTCCTACCAACAGATCAGCATAGTC
>CAJQZJ010032298.1:2190165-2200522 GCA_907164525.1 Lophiomys imhausi
GTGTGTGTGTGTGTGTGTGTGTGTGTGTGTGTGTGTGTGTGTGTGTGAGTACATTGTCCTCAGAGGCCAGAAGGAGGCATCAGATCCCCCTGGAGCTGGAGTGACAGGTGGTTGTGAATTGCCCATCATGGATGCTGGCAACTGAGCTCTAATAGAAACAAGCACTGTTAACCACGGAGCCATCTCTCCAGCCCTACTTCATAGTGTTTGTATGCGTGTATTACGCATACATATGTACAGTTAATAGTAAAAGGATAGAAATATAACAGTGTCATTTTTTCTGTGAATTAAGGCTCAGTGTGTTAATGTTTCTCTTTGTTCCTTTATTTTTAATTTCTAATTTCATTGCAATGCATATGTCCTGCCCCATAGCTGTAGTGCTGGGATGACAGGCAAGTGTCACACACCTGGTTTTACGTGATGCGAGGCTGGAACCCAGGGCTCTGTGAGTGCCAGATAAAAGCTCTTATCAATTAAGCTACATCCCCAGCCCACCGACTGAGTTTGAAGGATGTTGTTAAAGATAATATAACGTACAATCAAAAATGTATAAAGATAATATAATTTACAGCTTATCTTCAGGGAGAAAATATCAATGCTGTTTTCAAAACTCAGCAGATTCACCAACAGGGTGTAAGGAGACAGAAGTACTCTCGTGGATGCTTGATAACTTGTGTTATTTTAGCCTCTAAGGCATCATAGTCACACCTCTCTTCTACATTCTCAGAGAATTTCTCATGTTTATATTCTAATTTACTGGGTCAAGTCCTGTAATACTCAATCTGTCATTCACCAATTCTCTTAAAATATTCAATTTTGGTAAAGATCTTTTCCCAATCTGTAGGTTGCCGTTTTGTTCGAATGACAGTGTCTTTTGCCTTACAGAAGCTTTTCAGTTTCATGAGGTCCCATTTATTGATTGTTGATCCCAGGTCCTGAGCTGTTGGTGTTCTGTTCAGGAAGTTGTCACCTGTGCCGATGAGTTCAAGGCTTTTCCCCACTTTCTCTTCTAATAGATTTAGTGTGTCAGGCCTTATGTTAAGGTCTTTGATCCATTTGGACTTGAAGTTTTGTGCAAGGTGATAATTATGGGTCTAATTTCATTCTTTTACATGTCAACATCCAGTTAGACCAGCACCATTTATTGAAGATGCTGTCTTTTTCCATTGTAAGGTTTTGGCTTCTTTGTCAAAAATTAAGTGAACATAGGTGTGTGGGTTCATTTCTGGGTCTTCAATTTGATTCCATTGATCCACTGGTCTATTTCTATACCAGTACCATGCTGTTTTTATTACTATTGCTCTGTAGTACAGCTTGAAATCTGGGATGGTGATACCTCCAAATTTTTTTTTTTTTATTGTACAGGGTTGATTTAGCTACTCTGCATTTTTTGTTATTCCATATGAAGTTAGGAATTGTTTTTTCCAGGTCTATAAAGAATTGTGTTAGTATTTCGATAGGAATTGCATTGAATCTGTATATTGCTTTTGGAAGGATGGCCATTTTTATTATGTTGATTCTACCTATCCATGAGCATGGGAGATCATAAAGAACTCAAGAAATTAAACACGAAGAAACCAAATATTCCAATGAAAAATGGGAAACAGAGCTAAACAGAGAATTCTTCTAGTCCACCTTGCTCCATGAGTATTTGGTTTTTGTCTACAAGTAGAAAGTTCTCTGAAATATGTCTGACAAAAAGAACTAGATGTTTCCAGTTTAGCTCCTGATCCTTGTGGTATCTCTGTTTCTGAAGTGGCTTCTTCTCTTAGTAGCTGTTGATCCTGATCACGTACATGTTTTCTTTGGCCCACTCCTTCTCTGTGTGTGTTTGGTTTTCAGTGTGCCCATATTCATACTGTGTGGGCTACACTTTGAGCATTGTAGATTTGAGTGAAGGGAGATGCCAATGCTCAGACCAGCTCCACGATCCTCATTGAGGTCAGGTTGCCTGCTTAGGAAGAGCAAGGATGTAGTAGACTCACTACAGATGGCAGCTCTATGGCAAAGAGCCTTACCTCTGTGTGTAAGGATTGGATTTCTGTGACTGCTGTGGCTGGTCTGGTGCTCACAGTTCTACCTGGAATGGAGAGCTTTTGTGCCCGTGACCAACTCCTTTTAAGTGCCCCCATGCGACTGGCCCTCTCTTTCTTCATAATTTTAAGTTTGGCAAAATTGGAAAAATTGTAGCCATGATTTTCTTGTATATGTGTCTCCTAGTTTCTTTTAACCTCAGCCTTTTGCAAAACGATGATTCATTTGTCACAGCCAAGAAGTTGATTCTGGGTTACATTATTACATAAATTACAGATTTTCCCAATATTTCCACTGGTCTATAATTCAACCAGGACATTGCAGTGAATTTAGATAGACATAGGATCCTGCTCATGAGTGATACTTCCAAGATCCCCAGAGGATGACTGAAAGCACAGGCAGACATAAACCTGTAAGTACTGTGTAAACCCTACATGAACATGCCTATGACAAAGCTTAACCAATACCATAGGAACAAGAGACGGACAAATCAATACTAAAAAGGGGCAGTTGAAAAAAAGGGGCAGTTGAAACACCATACTGTGACAAAAGCCTTGTGAATGCAGCCTTCAAAATAGATTTTGGACTAGATTCACCCTTTACAATTTCTAAACATTTATTGTATGTGAGTGGAGGTGGTAGGGGGTGTGAGGCACTTTATAACACACATGGAGTCAAAGAAAAATGTGCTGGAGTCAGTTGTCTTCTTCTACTATGTGGGTTACAGGGATCAAACTCAGGTAGTGAGGCTTGGAGGTAAGCACTTTTACCCACTGAGCCAGCTCTCTGGCCCATACTCATCCTTCATGTCATGATGCTAAGATACTATGCCTACCTGAGGAGATGGGAGGAGGTGAATGACAGACAGTTAATGCAGTGTTATGTTGCCCAGCCAGCTCTTAAAACACATTCACTGTGGTACTATAGCCATCAGTCTGATAAATGAGGAGGCTTCTAACTAGTTAGTGAATGAGGAACATACGTAACATGGAACCCTGGACAAAAGGATGATCCATGTTCCTACTAGGACCTGGTAAAATAACTGTGGGATTTTTGTCTCACAGCTTAGAAGACTGAAATGCAAAACTGAGAGGACTTTTCTTTCTCTGTTTAACTTTTTGGTTAGGTGTAACTGCAACAGTGGACACCAGAATGTTGGTGTGTGGGGAGCCATTGGAAGTGAGTCTGACTCCTAGCAAGGGTCACCACGTAGTTTCTGCTGTCTTCTGGGAGATCACACAGGCTTTGTTTCCAAACAGACATCAATCCCTGAAGAGAACTGTGCTTCAGCTCTCTTTTTACCCTGGTCTGTGATTTATTATTTAAATAGCTAAAGAGTTTTTGGGAGTGTGTGGAATTTTCAAGGGAAAACATATATATATATATTCACACACTTCTATTTTTATCCCCCCCCCATTTTATTTCCTTGGAGATTTCTATGACTTGGATGAAAAATGCTACATCTGCCCTCTACCCCCAGGCTCATGCATTTGAACACTTGGTCCACAGGTGGTGGTACTATTTTAGGAGGTTGTAGAATGTGTGTGTGTGTGTGTGTGTGTGTGTGTGTGTGTATGTTGGAGGACACAGGCTCTGGAGGGTAGACCCTGAGGTTTCCATGTGACCTTCGATCTCTAATTATTAGTCCGTGGGGATGGGAGAAAAGTCACTGCTACAGCCTCAGGCTGCCCCTGGAGCCACTTCCCTGGCCTAATGCTGTACAGTCAAACTATGAGTTAAAATAAATCTTTCCTCCTTGACTTGGTTCTGGTCAAGTGCTTGGCTAAAACAATGAGTTAAGTTACTAACAAAAGTGTCACTAAACACAGGAGCTCACTGTGTCTTCAGGCGGGAGAACCAACAGGGCTACCAGATGCTGTTTGCCCTTGGGTTTGAAGAATTAACAAATTTGAAACAAGTAAAATGTTACCTGTGCCACATCCTGGTACGGGGCCAGGTAATTTATTTCCCTTTGAAATCCCCGCACAATGACCTGAGTAGGAAGTCACCACACTGCTTCAGAGTCCTTCCTAAAGGAGGAAATCTGAGGTTCCAAATTGAAGCCACTTAAAGTTTTTATTATACATTTATATTTTGTGTGCACACAGTTGTGGAGGTCAGAGAGTTGAAAGACAGGCTGACCCATGGCTTTCTCAGAGTCCCTGATGGATGGACAAAGAGATTGCTAGTTCTGTGTCTTTGCTCAAGGGCAGATTTCAAAAGCTCTGGTCTGCGGCTGGGACCAGGAGTTGAGGAGTTAAAGTTTTTGTTCCTGGGAACCTGGCTTTCCCCTCTGAAGGACTGAGACAATCAGCCCTAAGACAGCCAAGTCTGAGGTATCATGTTCTCTTTGCCAACAATTTTTTATTTAAATTTCTGCCTATCTTGGTCTATTTCTTCTCTACAAACAATATATAAGATGCTTAATAAACTTGCTTGGCATAAGCCATCAAATTATGGAAGAAGTCTTAGTTCCAGTTTTTGCTTTTGTATTCTTTATTTCTAATCCCTGATCCTTCCCGCTCCACACATCACCACTTGGGGACCTTATTCCTGAGGGTTTTGGTCATCAGGGGACTACTTTCAGTAGTTGGTTCTTTCCTTCCTGACACAGGCATTGAACTTAGGCTGGTTAGGTCAGCAGCAAGCACTTCTACTCACTGATGTGGGCATAACTTATAGCTATCTATTAATGACTATAAACACCAACCAACCAACCAACCCTAACACTTTAGAAAGGATATCCAGATCAAGTTGTCCTCAGCGGTAGGCCCACTGAAGGCAACTGATCAGCAGTCTGCCTGCAGGAACACCGCAATCAGCAGTCACTTAGTGGTCACCTGGCTCTGGCATTGCTATGGCAGCCTCACTTCTACTTGGGGTCAACCTCCTCTGTCCATCTGTGCTGCCCCTGCCCCTGCCCGCTGGTCCATGCAGCCAACTTGCTGCTGCTTTCCTCAGTCTGCCTGGTTCTTACTTTCTCTGTGTAGGTCCTACACCACACCTATTCTGCTAGCCTGAGCTCGCTGCCTCAGGGCTGATCCCACTGGAGGCCACAGTCTTCTCACCATCTGCTGGCCTAGTCATAGGCCTCTGGTGCACCTTGGCCTTCCTGGGCTTGCTAGTGGCAGGTGATGATTTCTGCAGCTTTTCTTGGCCTTCTTGGGCTCTGCCCACCTAGGCCACAATCTTTAGCAAGTCTTGGCAGCTAGAATCTTTTGAAGTTAGTTAGCAATGAGCAGCTGAGCAGTGCTCAGAAGCAAAACCAACCGAAAAGCCCTCTCTTCCAAGTTTCTGGGCCTTCCTTTATGGCTGTCTCTTTTAATTATGCATCAGACTGTTTTTTTCATTGGTCAGCCTGGTACCCCCTCCTAAGGTACATCTCTTGACCAGGACCACATGTGCTCCTAGGTGTTACTGGCAGGAGCAAGTCTTCAGGCTGCTTTTGTATGCCCCCTTTAAGGGTCTGTTATTTCAGAAGCCTTTATGTAATGGTTTTTCCAAAGAAATCCAAACTTCACACTGAGCCAGCCTTCTGGCTCCTGAAACCACTTTAGCTTTTCAGGTTTTCCAAGACACACAGAAGTTCCCTGATATTTAATCACAATTCTTTGTTTTATGATCTTGCATTTCTCATGGGTCCTTCATAACCTGATACCAACTTCCTTCATCATTTACCCAGCTGGAGTATGGGAGTAAAGTCCTGGTACTTCCTGTGACTCATGTTAAGGGAGGAGAGACATTTTATCCCACATTACTTTTCTCTGTGCTTTAGGTGGACATCTAGGATGGCTATTCATTTCCTCATAATCTCCCAGGGCATTTAAATTTCCATCTTTAAATCTGGCATGTGTAACTTATCATATGCCTTTAAGAAGAGCCAAGCAAACTCTTGTAGGGTCAGCATCACTGGATGTCTTTGAGTTTGTATTACTTTATGTTAGTTCCCTGCCTGTCCCATTTCACTCTCCTGTTGTGAAATAGTTGAAGTCAGGGTCAACTGCCTTCTAATTTCTTTTTCTTCTTTCTCCCTGGGAATATGCTCTCTGACCTGCTACAACCCTGTATACAGTTTCACTTCATAATAAAGTCCATTAAATCACAAACATATTAGATTCCCCAATCTATTCTTGCCTTCAGGAAAGACAAATGTAGTTTACAAGTGAGAATTAATGTATAAATGAATCTTAGGTTATATCCTGAACAGAGAGGCTGTCAAGTGGTTACAAATTAATTTTTAATAAACCTTGCAGACTGTCTCAGGATTGATTCAATGGGTGTATCCATTCAAGCAGTTTCCAACAGGAAACATAATCAGTCCAAAAAAATAAAGCAAGCCAAGGCTTTCTCTAAGGAAAACATTCAGTTTTCAGAGACACAAAGAACACCCAGAATAGCCTGGAGGAAATTATTAGTTTGGGGGAATTGCTAAAAACCCACTCTCACTTTTGTTTTAGGTATGTCAGGAGCTATGAAAACCAAAATTTGAGAAACAGCTGCGTAAAACTTCTCTTTTTCTCTTTCCCATCACTCATCTTTCTGTTATGAGATGCTTCATTATTGATTTCATTATGTCTTTGGGATTGTTTCTAGGGAGTCTTTGGTGTACCTCATTCTAATCTTTGTGTTTATTTGCTTAAGCAAAGTTTATTAAGTAGACCCAGGTTATATTTTAACATGATGAACTTTTTGCTATTATGTAATTGAGCCTTATTTCCTTTTTCTAGGTTCTTAATGGAATCTACGTGGACTAGATTCTGTAAGTGGAAAATACACACTCAAGTTTCTTCTTTAGACTTTTTTAGTAAATGGAATGGGTGATAAAGAAGGATGGTCAGAGAACTGCCTCAAGTTTCCTTGAAGAGGTTTTTTTTTTGGAATTAGTCAACAGTTTAGACCAGATCAAAGTCAGGTGGATTTTCTAACATTAAGTGTTCAGAAATCTCTAAAATGTCTTCTGATTTCTTAGAGGACTTTGGGAAAGACACTTGTTAGTGTGTCAGTGTCAGGGAGGTGTCCATCAAGATCTCAAAGGAAAGTCTGGAAAAATAGGCTGCATGTCATGATGTGCAGGTCTCTGTAAGCAGCACTTGATGAGGCCATGTCTCAAATTTATGGTGAAGCTGAGCACATCATGGAGATCCCAGGAAAAAAGAGATACCAGAAGCATGAAACACCTGCCCACCTCAATAGAGTGGCCATGTCAACTGTGATCAACAAAGATATAGGGTACATGGTTACCTAAGCCAGGGAGAGCAAACATCCAAAAGCTTAGGATGCTCTGAATGCCTAATATGGAAATTAATGCTTGGTTGGTTAGATTTGGCTCCATCTTGGGCCTATATTTCCCTGTTCTTTCCTTTTGGAATGGGGATATATATTCTGTACTGTGCCACCATTGCATTCTGGGGATAGCATAATGTTCTTTTTGAATTTCATGATGGTTTACAGTTGACTTTTCCCTGGTTTCAAAGCAGACGTCAGATTTGGACATTTGAATTATTCTGGGACAATTGATACTTTTTGACCCTTGTGATGCAATGTCTACATTTTGTATGGTGTTGTGAAGATGAACCTTTGAGATATGGGTCAGCATATTAAGATATCGATCTTGAATGCCCATCAAGGTTTATGAGTTGAAGTCTTGATCAACAGGGTAGCACTACTGGTGACTGTGGGTCTTCTGAGAAGTGGGACCTGGTAGAAGGTCATTAGATAGAGGAATGTCCCTGCTTTAGTTTTCTTTCTGTTGCTCTACCACTAAGGATACCAAGTGTTCAAACACATGAGGCTGTGGAGGACATTTTCACCTAAACAATAACAATTCCAAAAGAAATAAAATGGAAACAAGAAATTAAAATAGAGGTTAGAGTATATTGTCCCTATAAAGTGGAAAAGAGACCACACACTCTAAAAAAAACTATCTGTCTAAACAATAAAGCAGAGAATAGAGTGGGAAAGATCACTGAGGTACAGTTCTCTTCAGGGACAGATGTTGGGGAAGGTCTAATAACATTGCTTCTGATAGACTGATTTCAATGCTGAGAGATCTGGTTACCACCCCTTCTGAGGCATTCTCTTGATTGATTAATAAAAGTTGCTGATGGCCAATTACCTGGGCAGAAAGAGTATAGGAAAGCGGGACTTCCTGAGATTAGAACAGGAATCCTGCATTTTACACAGGGGATTAGTTTATTCCACCAGGAGAGATGGAAGCAGATAGACGGGTTTGAGAATGCTGGAAAGTAATCACAGGCACATGGCGGTTTGGGATTAGGTGACCGGGTTAACTTAGATTAGCTAATTGAGAGTCTGCCCAGCTAAGGGTTAAGCACTGAAACATTAAAAGGTCTTGGTGTATTTAATTACTGGGGAAAGGACCATGGCAGCTTATAGGTATCATCAGTCCAAGCAATCCAGGGCCGTTGGACTCCCAGACTCGGGTTGAACTCGGGTGAATCTCCCGCCAAGCCGCCAGTAATTCTACTGGTCTAATATAACTACTTGTATTACTTAACAGAGTTTAGGTTACAGGTGGTATAAGCCACCCTTGGTCCAGGGCTTTTTCCCCAGGAGAAATCAGGCCGCTGGTTAAGGCAGGCCAGGCCCGATGGCTGATATCCTGCCTGGCCACCCACTGCTCAGCCAGCCTAATATTACAGCTTATACTTATCAATAAATACAATTGATAATTAAATTTCAGTTTCAGATAGATGTGTTTTTAGAAACAAAACCTTTGTGAGTTCTTAGAAGGAGACAAGCAGAAACTATGTGGTGACCCTTGCTAGATATCTGGCTCACTTCCAATAGTTCCTCCAACACCAACAGTCTTGTATCCATTGTAGTTACATGTGGTCAAAAGAGTAAAAAGAAAGTTCCAGAAACAAGCATCTTGTCAGTTTTACATTTCACAGTCTTCTATGCTGTGAGACAAAGTCTCACATTATTATACTAGGTCCTACTGGGAATGTGATTTATCCTTTTATCCAATGTTTTCATAGTGTATATGCTATCCATTCTATGTTAGGACTACTTAGGAGCCTTCTCATTTATCAGACTGATGGCTATAGCCACCACAATGATTGTGTTCAAATAAATAGCAGAGCAGGATGTAGGGGTTAGATAAATTAGATTTAGAAAATATATAGGAGTTTCTGATACTGTCTCTTAATTCGGGGCCTGAAGAGCATTATCAGAATGAAGTCAGCAAAAACAGGAAAGACTTAATAGACTGAAAAACAGGAAAGACTCAATAGACTGAAAAACAGGAAAGACTTAATAGACTGAAAAACAAGGTTGAAGTCAGGAAAAACAGGAAAGACTTAATAGACTTGAAGAAACAAAGTATCTGGCCTGACATTGTTTTCAGCTGCTAAGTGGGCGGAGCCCAAATTAAGCTGAAACAGAGTTCCTCCTATTTAAGGACAGTGCATGGAGCCCAGAGAGAGAAGAGGCCCCTGATGCTAGAGAGCTCCAAGAGTCCTGCTGAAAAAAGGGCTGGCCATTGATGGCCAGCTCTCTCCCTGAAGCAGAAAGAAGCCGGTGAGCAAAGAAAGCCTGAGCAAGACACCAAAAGGCCAAGGACTGGACCCTGTGGCTCAGCTTTTGCCTAGAGGGGTTTGATCTGTCCAAACAGTGGCCTAAAGGAAACGGTGCCTGGCTTTAAGGACTGAGGCAGAGCAGCTGAGTTCCTGATTCAAAAGAAGTAAGTTGGCCTGCAGACGGCTGGGGTCTCCCACAGAAAAGAAAGCATGAAGCCTTATTTAAGGTGAGACTGCAATAACCAACTTACCCTGATGAACCTGCATCTGAGAGATCCAGAAAAAGGACTGCTAAGTGCGTTAAAGAATCTACAACAAAGACTGTGTTCCTGACGACTGAGGACCTGCCCCAGAGACTGTATCATTCTAAAAGGTTATGAAAGTAGTTGTTATAATTATCAATAGGTTTAGTGGATAGGTTAAAGGGGTTGTAGGAATTTATAGGATTAATAGTTAAGAAATTGTTGGTGTTTGTTATAAGTGAATTTAGTAATAAATAAATAAGGGTTAAATAATAATTTAAAAGTTCGGTTACAGCAGGCTAACATTTTACCAAATGACAACAACTACATATTTTCATCTCAACCACCTAAAGTCTGTTATAATCTTAGTAATACTAGCCAAGGAAACCAAATACTCAAATAGCTTCTGTGCTGTTATTTATCATTTCTTGACTGTGTTCATTGCAGTTTATGTCATATGGTCAGAAAATTATTCAGTCTTTTCCGAGACCAGTTCTTCTTCTTCTTCTTCTTCTTCTTCTTCTTCTTCTTCTTCTTCTT
>CAJQZJ010032307.1:0-10867 GCA_907164525.1 Lophiomys imhausi
TTATTATACATATTTGCTTATTTGTTTGTTTATGGGTGTGTAGAGGTCAGAGGATGGCTTGCAGGAATGGTTCTTCCTTTCCATCATGTGAGTTCAGGAACTGAACTAAAGTTGTCAGGCGTGGCTGACATCTTTACCCACTGAGACATCTAGCTGGGCCTGGAAATACAGTTTTTCTAGAAATCTGAAATGACTTCACTACTGATAAGCTGCAATTGTTACCAGAAAGTTTCATTTTTGTGGAGATTATTGAATGCAGGAAGAATGTGGAACCGTTAACAAAAGCAAGCAAGCACTTCCACTGTGCCCCACTGTTTTCACCTTTGTCTCTATTAAGTTGACCCATGGAAAGCCGTCAATATTTGATCCCTTTTCAAGTACAAACATGACAATTTCCTGTGCTCAATCTGACAACTTCCAAGAAAAGAGAATTTAATCTTGGCTCAGGGTTATCCAAAGCAACATTTGCAGTGTTGTGACCCCCATGTTTATGGTGGAAATGCTAGAGAGGAAAAACCATATAGAATGGCATGCAAATTAAATGCCCAGGCAGAGCTAACTGTGCCATCCCTATTGCTGTTTTCCTAGGCTCTAAACCTTTGTTCTTTCTTGATTGTAATTCAGCCTAAGAAAGAGACAAGCTCACAGGAAAGACTACGGGAATCAGATTTGAATTTCCTGTGTCATTTTAGTATTATGCTTCCTTTACTTGACAGTGAGGTTCTCAGAATATTGTCTTGAACACCCTGCTGATCTGCTAAATAAATAATGCCCCTGGCCTTCAGTCCTGCATATGCTTCATACGAGGACATTGTAAATCCATGGTCATTGGTGATCAGCTGTCCAGTCACCCTGTCTTTATATTTGACTGGCCCATTTAACACATCTTCCATGACCCTGGTAAGAAATTCATAATTTGATTTTAATTTATGTCATCCCAAAGCACAGAGAATTTCCTTACAATAAATCTCTCTTTTAATCTAGAGCAGTGATTCTGTACCTGTGGGTCACAGCCCCTTTGGAGGACACCTAAGACCATCAGGAAATATAGATATTTACATTACAATTCATAACAGTACCAAAATCATAGTTATGGAGTAGCAACAAAAACAATTTTGTGGTTGGGGGGTCACCATGACTTGAGGAGCTGTATTAAAGGGTCATAGCCTTAGAAAGGTTCAGAACTGCTGATCCAGTGTTTCAGAAAGACCTGTGTACAACTGAGGAGTGCAGACAGTGATTAAACAGGGTCAAAGACTGTGAGGATGCCACCCTCAAGCTGCCTGGGGGCACTCTGCAAGGATGCAGTGGGAGGGGAGGTTTGATGGAAAGGAAGCAAAAGGGGTGTATGTATGTGGTCTCATTTCACTGCCGCTCATGCTATATGAATCCTGGCAGCTGAGATTCAACGATGGTTGAGGTAAACCCCACCTTTGGATTGGGGGTGTCTACTAGCAGTAGCTTTACAGACATGGCCAAAGGCACCCTGGTTGCACTGGGGGCTCACAGAACAGAGCAAGAAGGACTGAGACTGAGGAGGTGAGTGATCAAGAGAGGACACCCCAGCTCAGCATATGTGCCATTGCAACCAGATCAGGGGGCCTTTTGACAAAAGAAGGAAAATAGAGGAAAGAGAAGGAAAAAAGGAAAACAGGGGAGGGAGAGAAGTTCAGGATGAGGGAAACCAAGAGTGGATATAGAGAAAGAAGAAACAGAGGAGGGAATCAGTAACAAGGAAGAAGAGGCCATTCTCTCAAGTTGTTTGTGTGGAAATTAAAACCTAAACCTTTGCTGAAGGAATTTTGTAGCCTTCAGGGAGAATGATAATGGGGAAAGTAGTGCATAAAAAACACAGCTGATCCATGTTGGCAGCTCTTCTCCCTCGAGATGTTCCTGCCTTAGGTGGTGATCACAGGATGCACGCACGCGAGCACACACACAGGTATACAAACACGTGTATGTATACACATGCACGCCACTCATAATACCTGGATGCTCAGATGTGGATGCTAGGTTGTCTTAGCTAGAAATAAATGGAGTAATTACTGGTAGCTTTGGGCAGAGCTGTAGAACCATCTTCCTGCAATTGGTGAAAGTTTCCACTGACTGAAACCAGCAGAAAAGGGGTATTGAGGACGTCAGCTGTGTCTTTTGCTGGTTTTCATTTGACATTGCAAGACTATCCATTCTGCATGCAAACTTGGGTCCTCTGAGAAGCAGATACAAATATGAGATGAAATTTATAAGAGTTTTATTAGGGAACTGCCTATAAACAGCAGCAAGGAGCTAAGGAAGGCAGAAGCAGTGGTAAGCCACTGTGTTGTCTGATCTTGAGGGAAAAAGGGAGCAGGAGGCAATGTTGGTCTTCTGGAAGCATCCTTTGGGATGGAAGTACAGTCAGTGTTCAGCAAAACCACTGGGAATCAGTGAGCTCTCGGCAAGGCTTGTCCACTCAAGCACTGGCTGGAAATTGCCCATCCATAGGGCTATGGACTTCTTGACCCTTAGCCTATGGGTGAGATGTGTGTCACCTGCAAAATGAACTGCTGCAGTCTCCTTGCTTTGATTCCCCTGAAGCTGCCCACGAAGAAACTGGGAAACAGAAAGATGCACCACAGTTCCAGTCAGCAGCAGTGGGCCCAGTTGGTCCTAGACTAGGAACAGGAAATGGGCAGTTGAGTAAAGAGAAGGCTTATTTTAAACAAACATAAAAAGGCAAACACAGTCAAACGATCATTTGCTCACAGGATGCACTTTCTGACCGGATACAAGGATATTTCCTTCTCTCTGTGTCCAGCTGGGTACCATGTGGCATTCTGCTACAAACACTGAGGACTATGGAAATGTAAGCTGTGACAGGGGGCTGTCTGAGGGGAGAGGTCCCCATTTCACCTGGTATCTGGTTGAGTTGAAGAGAAGCCATGCAGGGCTAAGAGGGAACAGCGCAGCTACTGAGGTCACAGAAATGTCAAAGATGTTTGCACTCACAGTCTGTAGCAAAAGCCAAACCCCAAGATAGGTGTTCTGAGAACAGTTATTCTGTATCAGCTTTCACAAAATGATATTTATATGCACTCTGAGCAATCATCTCACTAAACAGTGGAAATTTCAAAGGCCCAGTTCATCAGGGAAGAAAAACAACATCCCAACTATTCCGTGGCTTTTCCCTGCTCACCTGTCAGTTGGCTGGGTGAGCTTATTCTCAGTGTCCATATACATTTAAGGATCCTGTGGAGAAGTTCAACCCAGTTTTAGATTCCACAGCTACCTTGCCTTTCTCAAGCTCCAAGACATCCATAATAAAATTAGCAACAAAAGCCAACAAGAGCAGCCAAAGACCTTCTATCCTAAGCTTGGGATCTCTCCTCACTAGATAGAAAGCATGGAGTATTTGCCACAGAGAACTGCTCAGCTCTGTGGCCCTGGCGAGGAAGAGCACTCCGCCTGCTCTTTGTAGCCAGATCCATTATTTAGCACATGGTCACTGGACCATATTAAAACCCTGCTCTAAATTTACTGCTGTAAATTGTGAAAAGTAAAAATTCTTGCTAACATTTAGAGTTTCCCATGATCCTTCTATGGATGATGGTGGTTGTAATCGTCCTTATCTTATGTAACTTACAAGACAGCTCCGTTCTTCAGGTAGTTTCAATTAAGGGACAGATGTTTTCTCTGATGCACACAGCTATTTCTCTAGGAAAATTCCTCCTTCACGACTTAATGGATCGCCTCCTCTTTACCATATATCACCTAGAACATTTCAGGTTCTATGTGGGGCAGTAGCGCCCATATTTTTTTTTCACCAGACTAATGATAGATGACCAAATCCTTGTGCATAAAACATTTATGTTTTATTTTCAGAGTTTGGGGATTGAAACTGGGTCAAATCACAGAATGCTCTTCCATAAACTAATGAGCTTACAAAATCCACAGATCCTCAGAAATCATGCTTGCAGTGGTTTTAATGAATGTTCCATAGGGAAAACACACTGAGATTTTTCATTTGAATTGGGCAATGATTAAACTTGGGTCACGTTAAGTAAATTTTCTACATTATGCAGACAATTAAACTTTTATCTTCATGGCTTTGATTCTCTTGACTCTCTCTTCAGTCACAATGCTTGGTGTCCCTCTTTGAGAAGGAATATAAAAAGCCATGAATATGTTTCTGCTGGCCCTGGGTACAGGCATACTGTGAAGTCTGGTGAGTGTGCTGGTTTGTGTTTTGTCAACTTGATATTGGGTTGTCTGGGAAGAAGGCACTTCAGTGGAGGCAGTGCCTCCATTAGACTGGTCTTTGAGCAAGTCTGTGGGCATTTTCTTGATTAATGATTGATGTGGAAGGGACCATCCCACTGTGTGTAACACTGCCCCAAGGCAGGTGGTCCTGGATCATCTAAGAAAGCAAACTGAGTACGCCATGGGTAGCAAACCAGTAAACAATGTTCCTCTGTAGTTTCTGTGGCAGTTGAACCCCTACCTGAGGTCTACACTGGATTCTGTTTATGATGAAATAAAACTGTAAGCTGAAATACTCCCCATACTGCTTTTTGTCATGGTGTTTATCACAGCAATAGAAACCTAGCTAGAAGAGTGAGTGACTCAGATGACAATTTTGTCTTGAAGCACATTGCGTTAATAGAAAATCCAAGGCATGGCAAGGCAATAAATAGGATGACCACCACTGAACAAATAGTTTGTTACTCACAGTTCCAAGAAGAGGGAGCATATGCCATTTGGGGCTACACAGAGCAGAACCAGAATTGGTCAGTGGGAAGAACAGCAGAAAAAGCCTTTACTGTGGCATCCATAGGAAGAAACAGGTGAGGCAGAATGGGCAGGTCAAGGGTTGTTGTTTAAATGACTACTGTAATTCAGGGCTATATGTAACTATCCCGTAGGATTTTTGGTATCCAGTTCAGAACAGGTGGATAGTAGCCCAAAATGAAATGTGAAAATCCAGGCAGAAAGTGGTTAAGGCTGTGAACTGAGGATTGGTTGATTTCCATTTAATGAGTTCACTTCTGGGCAAATTATTCATTGTCTTTAGGGATTGCTGACCCAGAGACTGACAGTCCCTCCCATGAGTCAACATGTATTCTGGGATCAAAGCATCCAAATACAGAAAGTGAAAGGCAGAATTCCTTATATATGGTATTCTTTGTGGGCAGCAAAACTAAGGAACCACAGAAATTTCTTCTCCTGTAGAAGCCTGTGAACCCAGAGATCATTGGCCCTTCTGGTCACTCCATTGTGAGGACTTTGAATGCTTTATAAAGAGGAGCAGACAGCTGAGCAAAGTATGAGGATGAAGGCCTATGACTGAGAAAGTAATTAGAAAATATGTCTTATGTGACCTCAGCCACCCCCCCCCAAAGTTTATACTATAGGAATAACACTTCCAGTGCTGAATATGATAGAGAACTTTTCAGAAGCCTGGTCTTTGCTGTGACAAATGGCATTTTGAGGGGAACTCATGATTTGTTTTAAAAAGAGGAAAAAGCCAGCTGTTCATAGTACCTGTAGTATAGACTGGGAGGTACGGTTCTCCCTGTTGCTTCACATGGTACAATGAGCTACACAGGTGTTCCTGCATGCTTATTTATTCTTGGCTAATTATAGTAAAAAGGGATTTTACAGTCTTACCTAAAAGAATTTACAATTAAAACTCGATTTTCATTTTTTCCTAGAAAAAAAATTAGTCTAGCCTAATGCCTAATTAGAAAATTAAGTATGCAAGTAGAAGAAAATGCCATCTGTGCCTCAGAACGGAAAGTCTACTTTCCTTCTTGCGAATGCCACACAGTAATGCCACCTCCAACCTTAGAATATTTTGAACAACTCAGTTTTCCTGGCAGTAGCCAAGGGGTTGTCTTGCCTTTGTTTTGCTTATGAGAGCTACTCTGCATCCTTCAAAAGGTGTGTTTTCATCACCTGATCCAAAGGGTCCAGCTTCCAGTTTTTAAAAACTATGGCCATCTCTCTTTGGGGGTGGTATATAGTTTGCTTTCTGTTCCTGTGATAAAATGCTGACCATCAACATCATTTTACGGAGGAGGAAAGGGTTTATTTTTGCTTACAGGTTATATATAGTCCACCATGAATGGAAGCCAAGGTAGGAATTTAATGCAGGAGCTGTTAATGGAGGAACCATGCTTACTGTCTTGGTCCCTGGCTCACGTTCAGCTAACTTTCTTATACAGCCCAGGACTGCCTGCCTGGGGATGGTACTGCCACCAGTCTGCAGGGTTAGCCTACATCCATAGCAATCAAAAAAAAAAAAAAAGTCCTCACAGAGAGGCCCATAGGTCAGTCTGATGGAGGCAATTCCTCAGCTGGGTTTCCATCTTCCCATGTAAGTCAATTTGGCTACTAACAACAGCCATGGTCTGTAATGGAGGGTAACAGGTGAAGCCATTGCTGTAGCCATTATGTTGTATTCTCAGCATAATATTCCATGCACTCCCAGCCACAGCAGTTTTCCCTGCAAGGCTCTGAGATGGGTAGACCCAGTGTGCTGCTCAATTCAAGGCTGAATCTGTAGCCTGTGTTGAGGGGGAAGAAAGTCAGCAGAGTTGTACATGTCCCCAAAGTCTAGCCACCTGGAACTCAGCTATGGAGAAAATGCTTGTCTTCCTACTTGGCAAAAGGTATCTGGGAAGAGTTAGAGTGAAATGGCTTTTGAGTAATGGAGCTATAAAAGGAGGCCTTGGGGCTGGAGAGATTGTTCAGTGGTTAAGAGCACTGGCTGCTCTTCCAAAGGACCTCCATTGAGTCCACAGCACCCATATGGCACGGCTTATAATTGCCTGTTACTCCAGTTTCAGGAAATGTGAAGCCTTCTTCTGCCTTTTGTGAGCACCTACCCTCATATGTGCACACACACACACACACACACACACACACACACACACACACACACACACACAGAGAGAGAGAGAGAGAGAGAGAGAGAGAGAGAGATCTTTAAAGAGCTGTATTACAGTGAGACCTGATTTTCAAGTCCCTACCTCTGAGTGCTGTGGAAAGATGACCCTTGAGATTGTCAGTCTTGGCTCCCCTGAGTACTGCCTCTTTCAGGGTTGGTGTAGACAGAAAGTTACTCATGGACCTCTGTTCAAATCTCCACCATAGCAGAGAGCATCTACTCATCACTCCCTGTCCCTTACAGCTCCACAGAGTGGCCTGCATCCTTCGCCTTACAGCTGCCTAGAGAAATATAATAAATATTATTGTAGCTATAGACTTTTGTAGACATTTTTACTATATTCTCTTTTATTCCTAGTTACCAAGAGTTTATATGATGGGTAACTGTTGGCTTTTGTTAAATCCTTTTTCTACACCTGTCAATATGATCATATGTTTTTTCCTTATTTAGACTATAGATGTCATGAGTTGCATTAATTGATTTTGAGTACTGATTTGTCCTTGCAGATTTGGAACAAATCTCACTTGGTCATTATTTTAATTTTTATATATTGTTAAATTTAACTTCCTTTTATTTTATTGAGGATATTTTGCAACCTATATTGTGAGAGATATTGCTCTGTAGTAGGAAACTTTAATTTCCCTGTCTGATTTTAGTATTAGGAAAATACTGAGTTTATGATACAGGCTAAGAAGTATCCCCTCTGCTTCCACTTTCTGGAAAAGACTATAAAGAATTGATATGATCTCTTCAGTAAATGCGTGTACAGCTTACTATGCATTCACCTGGGTCTTGTGCTCTTATAAATGTTATTATTTCTCATTTACAACACTGATTATTGATTTGATTTCTGTAGTGATATAAACCTATTCATATTATATACTTATCCTTGATTGAGATTTGGTAGATTATATCTTTAAATGATTTGGTCCATTTCATCCAAGTGTTCAATTTTATAAGCATAGGATTGTGTATAATATTCTTTTATTATTATTTCAATGTCCATGAGATTGACAGTGTGACTCTTTTTCCATTTTTGATTCTAATACTTTGTGTTTCTAATATTTTGTATTTTCAACTAGATAGAATTACACATTTTATTGATCTTTCCATAAGCCTCTTAGTTTATTAATTGATCTATTTTTCTATTTTCAATTTTATTGATTTCTTCTCAAACTCTTATGATTTCTTTCTGTTCTTACCTGGAAATTTAATTATTTTAGTTTCTAAGCTGGAAACTTACTTTACTGAGTTTAAATCTTTCTTCTTTTCTGAGACATAGATATATTCTTTATTTTATTATCAACTTTGTTCATTGCTTAAAATTACATTTTATTCATTGATCCGGGTGGTCACATGACAAGGCATGCAGGTGGAGGTCAGCAGACAACTTGTAGGAGTCCTGGGGCATTAACTCAAGCAATCAGGCTGGTGGCAAGCTCCTTCACTCTCTGAGCTATCTCACCGTCCCTGAGACCTTTTTTAATTACTAAAAAGTGCAAAGATAATTTAACACACTCTGTGTTACCATTAACTAGGACTGACCTTGTCAGTAACCTTATATTTGTTTCATTGTTTTACAATCAAATCTGACACAGTGTTACATGTAATGTGGCATTGCCCTTTGCCATAGTCAAGTCTCATAACTTATGCCCTTTTTCTCCATGACTATCATAGAGGCAATGTGCTAGATCACATCCCAGCTACATGTACTGACTTAATGGCCACCTTAATTATTCCTCTGTCAATAGTGTGGGCTTCATGAATCCAGAAAGGAGAAAACTTATCGTGTTGCAACAGAGTAGAAACAGAACTCACAGATCTAATCCAGAATCTAGTCTAGAATACATAGATACATCTGCATGCACAGGTATTGCTCTCTGTTTGAGATGTCTGGAAAGCAGGCCCAGGGACAAGGATTCACACTGTGCAGGTTATGTGGTAGTGTTGCTCTAGGGGAGGGAATATGAGATGAGAGAAAGAACCTATGGGAAGGTTACGTTAGCAACTCGATAATGTAGGTGACTGCAGCTTAATTCTTCTGAGGACTTGGTTAGTCATGATAAGTGAAGCCCTGACATGTCTAGACATATGCAAAGTAATGTGTCAAGGCCAGAATGGAGCCCTAAGAGAGAAGCACAGGTGTTGACAAGCAGAGGTTGGGCAGCTGTGTGCTGAAATGGTAAAGGGAGGGGAGCATGCTAAGTCTACCAACAATTCCTGCTGAAATCTCCTGCAAAAATTTCCGTTTCTAGAATTGCACTTCCGTAACAGTTATATAAAATAAAAAAGGAGAAGGAAACCCCTGTGGACGATGTGCTATGTGCCATCTCATTCCATCCTTGGGAGATACTGAGAGGAACTTAACTAATATTTTGTCCCCTTTGTCCAGGTGAGCGTTGCAGGTGTTCAGCAGTTATCTCTGACATATGCTGGCACCAGAACTCTGATAAACCTTCCCAGACTCTGGGTTTCAGAGTGTGGCTTCAGTGAGCTATACTAAAGAACATCTAAGAGGAAAGGGTTTACAATAGCAAAGAATATTTGTGCTTAGCCAGCTTTTGGAGGGCAGAATATAATGAGTTCTGGGAGACTTTTAATTAGACATTGAAAGTACAAGAAGTTGAAAGCAAGCTGTTTCAGTGGGAAAGCTAATATTTACAGATAAAAATGTAAAAATCTGAAAATCCAGGACTCTTATAAGGTGTAATATAATTACTGAACTTCTATTTCCAAGCAATAAGGAAATATGTTAATTCTCTGTTCATTGGTGGCATTTAGACAAGTCTTGGGCTTGGTCATGGGCTGAAGCCATTTCCAGGAGATAAGTCTTTTTCTCATAGATGCTAGTGTTCTAGGAAATCCCTCTGGAAAGGAAGCCACTGTTTTTACTTGAAGGATTCAGGCGACTTAAATGAACCATTTGAGCAGTAAATGTCAGAAAAGAGGAGTGTTCTTCAAGTGATCTTGAGTTGCTGACAAAAACCAGAGACCTCACTCAGCTTTGCTATTAGCCCACTGTAGGACTTTGAGCAAGTCCACAGAACTCTCTGGATTTAAAGTGATTTTGTTTTGTTTTGGTTTTTGGTTAGATCCTATTAGGATCTGTTGATTGCTTATGAAAGATAGGTGAACAAATCAAATGGGCAGTGAAGCCTTGCCAAAAGGTCTTTGCATGAGCTCACAGTGTTTATTGTAAGTTGCAGCCCATGTTTGTTGCTAGCTCATACCACTTCTTCCAAGTCTGGTGGTTCCCTATAGTTCCAATCATCTCTTAAATGATTAACATCAAGTCTGTGAAACCATAAAAGCCCACCTTATGGATACCGTAAAGCTAGAAGGAAGGACAAACAAAAAGTAGCTTGTTGACCTATCATAATCAAAGGTAGTTTAATAGATCTTATTGGTTTATCAACAGAGAAGTCTACTTATCACTCTTGCAAAGTTCCACGACTACATAGCATTCAGCAAGTACCCATCTACACAATGGCTCAGAAGCCCAACAGCCTTGTACCTTCAGCTTACCATTTACTTGGACCTCTGGAATTACCTTGTGCTTAACAGATAGGAAAAGAGAAAGTGGAGGGTCAGAGAACAAGGAAATTTTGAAGGCTTACACCAAGAAGGCATGTGTATCATTTCTGTCCCTGCTTTGCTGGCCAGAACTGAACTACCTCACTAAATACTAGGTGACTTCAATATATAGCATATGGATTTTGCCAAAATCACAGCTAACTAACTGACTTGATTATATGAGAGCTGAAATGGGGTCACAAAAGTCTGAAATCCTGAAATGAACTATATCTCAAAAAATGAGATTTAGTGGCAATGACTATGTATGTCTTTGTGTGTCTGTGTGTGTGCATGTCTGTGTATGGTCTGTATGTGCCTGTGTGTGTCTGTGTTGTGTGCATCTGTGTATATCTCTCTCTGTGTGTG
>CAJQZJ010032307.1:10877-24198 GCA_907164525.1 Lophiomys imhausi
TGTGTGTGTGTGTGTGTGTGTGTGTGTGTGTGTGTGTGTGCATAAAAGTGTAAAATGGGCAGGGAATGGATACTTTCAAGATGGAAGCAATACTCTGCATTTCACTGGGGATAGTTGAGAGGCTAAGCAGGACTGGGAAACAGCCAGAAGGAAACAGATACCCTTCTGGTGAGGGGCCTGTGGGTCACTGTACTCTTTGACTTCCCTACAATTATCTAGGGAAATATTTGCTTCCCCACATATCTTTTTCTGGCTGTTGGGAGAAGAGACTCTATTGAGAGACACAAAGAACATTCAGTTACCCTCTGAAGTCCTTTGGAAAACTGATCAAATGCTGGAGGCCCTTGACTTCTGATGCCAAATGAAAACCCACCAAGTACCCAAAGAAACTGTGTCCTGGGAACAGAGGTCATTAGGGTTCTGGGATGATAGATGAATGCTTGCTAAGTTTGCTCTGGTATTTCCAGGCCCCCTGTTGCCCTATATGCTCTCCTCCAGTGTGTGCTTCCCTGCTTCCTGTAGAGGTCTCCTGTGCATTCTTACTCCCATCCAAGGTGGCTCTCCTTCCCCACGTCACTTGCAGGCTCTGCCCACTGATAAAGTAAGGGGACACATGAAAATGCAAATACAAGGAAAGACCTGAGAATGTTCCCTAGTTACCCTGTGTGACTTAAAAAATATATCCATACCTACCCTGACTCTCTGAAGACTTCATTTATTGCAAGCATTTATTTGAACAAAAGATCACTAACATCACTGACAAAGCCATTTTTCTATATTATAAGTTGCTATCTCCAACTATCTCCATTTTTTAGATGATTATTTCTAAATTTTAGTGAGTTGCCTTTGAAGGCATTATTGGACCACCATAGAATTAGTATATATGTACCACCTATGGTCAGGAGGCAGAGGTCCTGGGGATGAGGCACATGCCCAAAGCAAGTAGTTTAGAGGCGAGTCTAATGTAATTGAATAGTTGCAGCCCATTGTTGACATGAGAGGCTACACAGCTGTTCTTGTTCACCTCCCACCCATCTGTGGATTTCCCTGTCATCAAGCTATTGAGGAGGAAGACATATCCCTCAACATATAAACCTGATCCATATAGAAGGTTCATTAAGGGCATCGTTGGCAATGATTTCTTATTTTAATTCCTTTGCAAGTCACTAACTGAGGGCAATGAGATAGATATCTCTTGATTTCAGCATAGGATTTGCAGGATCTTGTGTTGGCCAGACACACAATATGCTGTAGATGGGAATGTCACTGATAAGTTAGTAGCTGTTTGAAAACTGCTTCAAAACTGCAACTAATGGTCTCAGAGTGGAGTCTTCTATAATAGCACATCTACCTACACTTGACCCCAGAAAGCTCAACATTTTCACAAGTGATAAAGAATTAGAGAAGTCAAGCCATGAAGAACTCCAGCGAAGACATAAAAATACATAATTATCAGATTTGCAAAAGGCCAAAGGGTTGTAGGAGTATCCACAGAGCATAATGAAGAGCGAACATTCTAGGCCATCTCTCCAGCCTGCAGGTGAATGGGAAGAAATTTAATTGGGATATGCATAAGTTCCCACATGTAAATTCCTCAAACCAACTGTACAAATGCAGGGCAGGTGAACCCTAGCTAAAGAGCACATACTATAGTAAATGCTTGTGTGTACTAATTTTGTTAACATTCGTGTGATCACATATTACTGGAGAAAGACAAATTGAAGCAGAGTATAGAAGATCATGTGCCACTGTCAGGATTCCACCCACCCTACTTCTTGTTGTATGTATCTTTTTTTATCATTTATTTTTTTCCTTTTTTTTTTATTTCTTCAAGTTACATCTCAATCGCAGTCCCCTCCCTATTCCCCCTCCAGTCCTACCCTCCCACCTTCAACCCCCCATCCTCTTCCCTTTTTTTTTCTTTTAAGTTTAAGTTTAAGGTATATCTTATTTCCCCCTACAGTTTCCCCTTTCAGTCCAACAAATGGCTCTTTCTCTTATAATAACAAATACAATACAGTACAACAGAGGTAATTAGGCCACAGTTATGAGGGTTATATGGCTTAACGTACATTCCCAATGACCAGTCCATATGTATTTGGTACTTGACTTTAACATTCTACTATCTAAACATCTCCATGAGTTTAAAGGTCTATATCTGACTCAACATTCATACTAACTTGCAACACAATTTTAAAAGTATCTTCTTAGATCTATAACACTCTCTTGACTCCTAAACAACTCAAAATTTAATTATGAGACTCTAGCTATCTGTTCTTCAACCACCTCAGAGACCTGAGAGGGATAAATATATCTGATTTTATAGGAAGTACAGGGCCTGCAGCTTCCCAAACTAAGAAATGACATACCTGTGTCTGCCTGGACAGTTCCCATTTTCTCTCCATACATTACAGCATCGATCTTCAGTCGTTTGGCCCCATTTCTCTGACAGACATTGATTGTAGAGCAGGGGTTATGAAGGACTTACTTACCCTGTCTTGGCAGAGCTAGGCTGTCGACTTACCTGCTTCCAGGTTTTGTCCTTTTTGGACAGCATTCTGTCTACAGTTGGGGCAAGGGGTTTTTCCTACCAAGAGATAGGCTTGCGACTAATTCAATCATCTCCCACTGGAGATTCTTCGATGCTCATCTTCTACTTGGAGGAGAATAGGGGGTGCTGTCAGGAGTTGATATGTCTTGATATAAAAAAATCTAAAGTTACGAAAACATCTTTGAATGCCATATTCTGCAGATGTCTTGAGGTTTTTGAAGAGGCCCTATCTATCTCTTATATTAGGGTAAGCAGATGTTGCTTGTCTCTTGCAGCAAGGTGAATTTCAGTGCTTTATGCCATCCTCCTTAAAGACACTCCCTTCATAACTCATGCCTTTTCCCAAGCCAATCATTTGCATGGAAAGTGGAGATGCTACAATGTGACCAGGACTAATGCACATCTGGTCCTGAGAAAAACAGACTAACTGGGAAAAATTGTTCTTTATTAAAAAGGAACTTGGGGAGATATGGGTGTCAGTTGGGCAGCTGAAAATGCCACATACTGACAGGAAATTATGAGATTTTCTGTTCTTCGTTAATTTTCATTAAGCCTGGTATAGTGTTTTCAGTGGGTTGATTAACTTTATTATATTAATTTCTGATCATTATAAATTAGATATATGGATAAATCTACCAAGTAAATGGGATGTGAGATTGTGGGTTATAGCAAATTCTGCCAATTTTTCATGAATTCCCATAAAATTTCTTGTATCGCTCTCTCTTCCTCCTGCCATTCACTGGATGTGGAAGTGTGTCCAATCTGAATTTAGAACAAGCTAAACATGCCTGGGAATGAGTATCCCCGAACTCATCTTCAACTGATGAGAGATGAGAACAAATAAATACCAGCTTCTTCTCCTCTTCTTGGACCAGTCTAGAGTTGATTCCATGGGATCTCTTAGAGGACTACCAAACTCACCTAAAGAAGCAAAGCTCACAAACATGCCCTGGGAAGCTGCTTCACCTCTCTACATCAGCTCCCACTTCCTGACTGGAGTTTCTTGGAATCACCCTTAAATAAGCTTTCTATCCCAGGCCAGTTTCCTGGGAAACCCATGTGAAGGGAGAGACTGCACAATTAGAACATTAGAACTTCTTGATTGGAAGAAAGAAATTACAAGTGTCTTGGTAATATAGAGTTGCTTCCTTAAGTAGCGTGAATTAGGCACCAGTCAAATCCAAGAGGTAGAGTTTATGTCAGATATTTTTGCATTTTGAGTGACATTTGTAATGTATGATGAAGTAAAGCAGGCACATTCTACCTAGTTAGTTCTCTGGTCTGCCATGAGCGAGATCTCTTATATGAATCCTTCCTCTGCATAAATAAAACTTTGAAGAGTCATCATTTAGAAAAGGGCATTTGGGTCCTCCAGTTACGTAGACTTTGAAGGAGAGTCTGTGAAAGAAAAGAAGAAGGAAGAGGTGGAGGAGAAGAAGAAAACAGATGCTTGAAGCTATCCTTCCAGCAGGAGTCTGGGTTCACAAGTCAGGAGCATCTTCCCAAGTTGATACCCAGGTTTACAAATCACTGAAGCCCCACCCAGTCTTACCAACTCAGTTGTGCAAAAGCCATGGATGGGAAGACATTATGTAACTGTAGAGTTTGTACGACCTAGAATTTCTAGAACCATCAAGAGAACAAATGCATCAGTGACCCCCCCAACCTACACTATGGTTTACCTGAAGCCACCTAGCCCCTAGACCTTGTCATCTCTGAGCCCACTTGTGTAGCTGTCACTCTTGACCAAGGGCCAGCAGTCAGTCACTGCCAAGTTCCTTTCCCTAAGAACATTTCACCTGTGGAGCTGATGCCCTTGCTCTTCTCCAGATGGGATACAAACCAAGCCAGTATCTCAGGCCAGGGAATGACAGTCTTGAAAGGAACTATAGGTTGGGGCATGGTGCCCTGAGGAGAGAGCTAGAACTGTGAGAATATTAGAGCTTATCTGGCTTCACATTTCAGCTTAGGATCCTTTTAAGAACTGAGCATCAGAAAGCTTTTCCCATTGTACTACTTCCCAAATGCATCCCGCTATTAACATCCCCTAGGCTAAAAGCAATGTTGATTGTTCATATAGCATTCTTCTATTCAATAGAACTAACCATCTAAATTATAAAAATCCATATTTTCTTTCATATAATTCAATAAAGCATTCTCATTTTGAGTTTTCAGAAAATAGGACATAAGTAATTTTTATCTTTGAATTTGTATCATGCAAAAAAAAAATGTTGCTTGAAAACAACCCAGTCTTTCTGCTTCATTTTAAAGTTAAGGCCCAGGAAGGTCAAGTGATTTACTGAGGTCACACAGTGGAAATGAAACCAGAATCCCCTCCTTACAAATCCTTTCTCTCACATCTAGACTCATTATAAAATAGGAGACTGCAGAGTTGGCATATCTGAGGTCATTAGGTTAGGGTTTCCCTAAAGGCCCTGGGCCAGATGTTGGTAAGCCCTACATTATTCATTTCCTCTTGGTTCGGATACTTTTCTGGGTTCCCTTTGCAGGATTTCTATATATAGCATCAGGAAATTCATGGAGGGCATATCTGGCATATTTCCCATCTTTATTAATCCCAAGAACAAGCTCTAATATTTAAGTCCCAAGCCATTGGCAGGGAGATTCCAGACAAAGGAATATTATTATTATTATTATTATTATTATTATTATTATTATTGTTTGTATTTGTGAATACAAGGTGCCTAGCTGAGTAGTGTGGACTGTTACATATATGTCCAGGCAGTGGCTGGTTCATTACACTGACTCCCAGGTCAAAGTGGTTTTCTCATTATTCTGACCAGAGAGCACAATTTAAAGGAAGAAGTTATTAACTTTGATTCATAGTTTGCTTCAGTGTAGTATGCTTGTCAGAATGACATGGTGGCAGGAGTAATGTTCTAGTGGAAGTTCCTGAAGACTAAACTTTTAATATCAAATATATTTATTAATAACTATAAGCACTTATAGTAAATATAAACCCTTACTACCTAACAACTAACCCTAACCTTTTAGAAGGATACAGTCTCTGGGGCAGGTCCTCAGTCATCAGGAACACCTCAGAAGTAGATCCTTTATGGCACTTGGTCAACAGTCTTTCCTCAGAAACATCTCAGACATAGGTCCTTTAGGGTAAATTGGCTATTGCATGGCTATAGTAGCTTCTCTTTAAATGAGGCTTGAGGCTTTCTTCTCTCTGGAGCCTCAGCTGTCCATAAGCCAACTTATTCAGTTTGTATTAGACACTCAGCTGCTCTGCCACAGTTTGGTGCTGGCCGCAGTTCTATTCAGGCTGCTGTTTGAACTGGTTGAGCCCCTCTAGGCAAAAGCTGTGCCACAAAGTTTAGTCCTTGGCTTTTTGCTACCTTGCTGAGGCCTTCTCTACCCACCAGCTTCTTTCTGCCTCAGGGAGAGCTGAGCATATTTTTTCAACTCTGAGATCAGCTTTCATTCCACCTGCATTAGCTCCACCAGAAGATATAAGCCATCTTGCATCTCATCGTCTCTAGCGTGGGAACTTTCTGGCTCCAGCCACTTCATTCTTAAATAGGGTCTCTCTTTGTTTCACCTGGCTTCAGCCTAATCTGGGCTCTGCCCACTTCATAAGGCTATTAGCAGCTGAAAACAGAAGGATACAGTCTTGTTAAAAACATAAACCTTGTTTTTAGTCCATATGCTGCCATGCTAAGTGCCCACAGTACCACCAGCTTGATCTTCATGCCCTCCTTTTAAGAGACTGTATCAGAAGCCCCTAGATATTCACTAAATCTATATATTAGTCTAACTCCCCTTACAGGTTCTCATCTCATGGTGGACCAAGAAGCAGAGAGAACAAACCAGAAAAGGGCTAGGGATATCCCCCAATAACATACTTCCCCTAGCAAGGTTCTACTTTCTGAAGTTTTCTGAAGCTCTCCAAATAGTACCACCAGCTAAGAATAACTTGAGCTTTGGGGGGGGGGGGGTAAGATTTCATATCCAAACTATAATACTGTTTAGGGCTTCAAGTCATCCAGTCAATTGTGTGCCTTTAGTGGTGTTTCCTAATCAATGACCAGAGTTTGGGATTTATAGGTTAATGGAGGATCTCGAAGGCATGGCTGTCTGCAGAAAGACAGGGTTGGTAGAGCATTTGAACACTCCTAGATGCTGTCGCTGCCCATCCATAAAAAAAAGAAGCTCTCAGGATCTGCTCAATATAATGAAATAGGGCCAGAGCCTGGAGAGGTGGTGTTGGGGTACAGCCATCACTTGCTAGAAGAAGAAAGGAAGACCATGAGTTTGAGGCCAGCCTGGGATACGTGGTGGAACCTTGTCTCAGTCACCAAAAAGCATAGAAATGAGGAGCAATACGGGGATAAGGTGAGGCATCTAGGAAGCCTAAGGAACCACCAAGTTGTTCTTAGGGAGATGATCCCTGTCTGGGGACTGGAGAGCACGTGTGGTATGATGCTGACAGCAGATGTCTCTTTATATGTTATGCCATAGTTGCCCCACCCACCTTGTCCTAGTGTTGGCTCTGAAAGAACATTTTTGGTTCAGGGAATTCATAGCTCATTGTTTCTGATCTACAGGCCAGTGTGACAGAAACCTCTGCCCATCTGAGTGGAGACATGCAGACTTTCCTGCTCCATAAGCTGTCTCTAGACAAAGAAGCAGGGTCATCTATGTGATGGCCATTGTCTACCATATGAGAGCAAGTGTCCAGCCAAGGTGAACCCTTGGCTTCCTGACTGGTGAGGCACATCAAAGTCAGTATGGCAACATGTTAGATGAGCACTCCAGGGTGTAATGTGTATGATATCCCACAACAGCACAGTGGGGTCACAGCTTGCACCTCAGTAGCTCCCTGACTTGCCATGACTGCACAGCCCAATGAAGCATGCTCGGTGCACACTTCATTTTGATGCTTGCCCCTCAGTGTATCAATTAGGGATCCTTGGATTCTCCCCAGCATAGAAGGAAAGAAAGATTGCAAAGCCTTGTTCTGCAGGCATGCCATTGTCCTTTTATCTACTTCCTCTTCTCAGCAAGTCTCTAGTAATCCAATAATGTTAAATTAAAAATGAAAAAGAAGAGACAAGAAAAGAAGAATAAGGAGGTAGTTGACAAATGCTCAGGCCTCCTCCTGATTTGGAATTTGGGTGATGTCCCAGTGTGTAGTGTGGAGAGTGTATTAGATTTTTCTTGTTTTAAAGATTGGGGTTCATTTCTGGGCCTTGGGAGAGATTGAAGGATGCCCTCTCATGTCACCCCTAGAAGCAAAGGTGACACACATGGGGATGCTTCAAATAAGCATTCAGCCCTTCTTAACACTGTCCTTAGCTCATCATGTTTGCTACCTTCAGAAGCTAAACAGTTCTCAAGGGAGTATCTTGGTGTGCCAAGTCAAGTTTATTACATGTTATCCAGAAGGTCCCACACAAGCCAATTGACACCTACTTTGAGTTTGAATCCTGTCCCAATAGAGATATATGTCTGATTTTTTTAATCAAAAAAAAAACCAGAAGAATAGAAAATCAAGGGGGAAGGGTGAGGGTGGAATGTCTTCTGATGAGATACCAATCTGTGGAAGTTCAAGTTCCTTATATGAAACTGTGTACTATTTAGGTTGTTTATTTATACATTGTATTTATTTTTATTATACTTTAAGCTACCTCTATATTACTTATAATTCCTAATATAAGTACTATATAAATCAGTCCTATACTATATTATTTAGGGGATTGTGATAAGGAAAAATATAGATGTTCAGGAGAGATGCACTTTTTACCAATATTCTTGATCCATAGTTGGTTCAATCCATCCACGAATATGGAACCCATGGGTAAGAAAAGATGAATTTATAAACACATCTTACATAAGCATTTACATATAAGTATGTATATATACATATATGCATACATAAATACAAACATATATGTTTTATGTAGTATGTGTTGTACATGTGTGTTGAGAACTTCTTAATTGCCAGATATTTACTCTATACTTTGCCTATACTAACTCACTGATTCTTAGTAGCGATATTCAGAAGAAAGTTATATAAATTATAGGTCAGATAAATGTTATTGGCTGGTCAAGTATTTGAAGCCAGATATTCTGACTAAATGTCTTAAACCTTAATCACTGGAGCAGTCATTCTTAAACTGGAGCACCCATGAGATTCCTCTGGAGGTGTGGGAAATTGTGTCTATCAACTTTTCATAGTTGTAGAAACATCTGGAATCGGCAAGGTAAAGGAGGAAGATCTATGTTGGCTCGCAACTTTAGAACTTTCAGCCCATCATTATAGAAGGGCATGGTGAAGCAGTGTTACACTAGCAGCAGTTTTGAACATGTCCTGTTTCTCTGTTTTGGTTGAATCTCATGCACTGTGGCTCTGGGAATGCCACCGTACACTATATGGAGTGCAGTAGACTGGACCATAGGTTTATCTGATTACATGCCCTGATGTTCCTATGGCAATGCAGTCATATAATATCTCTCAGAATGAAACCCTGTGGTTAAGTGAGGCTTGATGTCCGTGAGTTGGTTGTTATTGGAAAGTCTATGTAGAGCAGTATATATGGCCACCCATCAGCCTAAACAGTAAGGCCTCAGACATGGTCAGGGCTTCTCATTGGGCAGAAAGTCTAAGAGACAAAAGTTTGGAATATGGGGAGGTCTAATCAGTGTCCAACAGATTGGATGAACCTCCCTAGACCCCAGCCCCATGCTTCCATCTTACTGCCAACATTTTTGTTTTGTCATTTAGAAAATATGTGGTGCTTTGGGCTGTTGGCTGCTCCTCTGACATATGACCACAGACTGGGCAAATTAGGAACAATTGAAATTGCATTTCCTTCATGGTTCTGGAAGATGATGAGAGTATCAGCACCTGGTGAGGGCGTTTGTGCTACTTCATGATGTGGGGTGGGCCAGACAAGTTCATGCAAGGTGTATGGGAATGTAAAGGCTCTGGCTTCCATAAAGCCACTAATCCCATCATGAGGCTCCACCTTCCTGATATCTTCTAACCCTAATTACCTCCTAAAAGTTCTGCCATTAACACAAGAATTCAAGGAGTAAGTTTGCAACCCATGAACTTAAAAAAGAAAAATAATAAACATTTAAAACTGTACATTAAATATCAGATAATCAAAAGACAAAAACATCTTTGAAAGATATGCTGATCTCGTAGGGCTTGTTTACAAATAAGTACGTAACACATTGAGTTTTCAACATAGCAAATGAGGCTTTGGAAGTGGAGTCGGTTACTTCCATGTGAGTTTGGATTAAACCCCTGATATTGGTGGCCAGCGAATACCACTTTATGTGCCCAGTTGCTTCCTTGGGCAGCTGAAAAATGCAATCCTGCTTGGCAAGCATGGGTAGGGACTAGGAGATAGAGTGGAACATACCTCACATATCCCACTGAGGAGTGAGGGACCTAGGATATTGTCCTGCACCTCCAGGCAGTGCTAATTCTTGGGCCTTCCATTTAGAATGCACACAACGAAGCCACACAAAGAATCCAATTTCACCAAGAGGCAGGTGAAGGCACCGATACACTGGGGATGGTCTTGGATGCAGGGTGGTGACACCCTCTTTTCTCTTATTTTCAAGGGTAGGACACGAGTGTAGACACAGCTCTTTGCTGGGCCTTGAGAATAGAAGCCCAGACTCAACTCTAGCCTTCGGAAGCAGCCAGCTTCCAGTTTCCAGGGTTATCTGAGGCTTTCTGCTTTGTCATATTTATTTAAGTATGCTGTGCATATAGACAGAGTACCAGTAATGTCACCAATGGGAGCCCAAGTCAGCTGCAGTAGAAACTGTGGAAACCAAGGAAGAGATAGGTGACTTCAGATGATCAGCAATGAAGGCATGGGGAACCGTGTCACTTGATAGCCCTGCTTTTCCAGCAGGGAGGCAAATCCAGAGTGGGAGAGAAGAGCGGGGTTCTTTACCCCACTCCCAGCTATCGGAGCAAGGATCGCTGTTTGCATCTGGTAACAGCGAAGCCAGCATGCCCTGGGTCTAAGACACACTAAGCCTTCAGAACATGTCTGGTTTTCACAAAATATTCATCTGACTCTTAGGACTTCTTGAGGAAAGTCAGTGGAACCTTTGTCTGCAATAGACTAAATTCCTTCAGGTCGTCCAAAGGCTTCTGCGTACAGTTTGTTGTTTGACTAGCCGCATACTATGAGCCCCTTTTCTTCTCAAAAGAGAGGAAAGTATTCTGCAACTTTTAATAACTGGACTATTTCCTGGTGCTCCCTCTTTACCATGGCTCCTCCTCTGAGACACCAAGGTGACTCCTAGATTAGTACAGTGCCTCTGTTCTAGTCCACTTTTCCTTACAACACATTTCTGGGAGAGTGTTTTCTGGATGTGCTAATGCAACTGACTTGCCTTAACATGCCCTCCAAGTGGCTATGAAACATCAATGAGAGGCTGTCACCAGTGAGATAGAATTAGAGGTATGAGCCATCAAACTCGAACACTGACGGACTCAGTCAGGGCATAAACACTGAAAGCCTGCCATGCAGCACTGACCATCCTGCCTAAAAGCTAGGGCTTGCAAACAAGAGCCTCTTCCATATGAATGTTTGGATAGATACATTCAGAAGAAAATGTGACTTATAGCGACAACTGGAATACAGACTGTTGGCTGCGAAAGGAGAGAGGAAGGGTATAAGGGGCTTCTCCTTGCTGGTTTGAGGTCTTGTGGGGAGAAAACCTAGCACAGACTATCTTTCCCATATCACCTACTCAGAGGCTCTTCCAAGACCTTGAAGGGGACCAAGGTAGGAATATGGATATATCCCTGACACTTTTGCCCCAATTTTTAAAGCCCCATTGAAAGTAGAAGGATGCTCACACACAGCATTCCCAGCCCTGAGCTTGAGAAACATCGAGAATGAAATCTCCCGGTACTGTCACTAAGGCCTCAGGGAAGTTAATGATTTTTGTTGACCCATAAAAAGGTCAATAGAACCTGTGAAAAGGTGCCATGAAAAGTCTTTCATCATAAGGGCTGACAGGGCCTCTCTGGCCTTTGGAATGACACTAGCTGGCAGCAAGAGGGAAGGGTACTTTTCAGTGTCATCTCAGAGCTAACAGACCAAAGGCCTAGCTCTGCCTCTCCTGATGGCTATGGTTCTGTGGCTTGCATATGACTTGCTTTCTTTCCTCTCTCTTCCTGAGGTCCTCAACTCAAACACATACATACATGTACACATAGCTACATGTATGCACACAAATGCATAGTCATGCATAGGTCTCTCTCTCTCTCTCACTCACTCACTCTGTGTGTGTTTGTGTGTGTGTGTGTGTGTGTGTGTCCAGCCTATTAGTGCACATACTCACAAAGACTGAGTATGAAGAAAGAAAAGACAAGAGTTCTGCGTGTGATTATTCACTTACTCTAACTTTTCAACCTAGGTCTGATCCTGAGTGATTTTTGTTAGTGCTAAATATTGTTGCAGTTAACAACAATTATAAGACATCCTGTGTACATAGTTCATTTGTTTCAGGAACTAAGGCTCCTTTTTAAGCAAGCCTTCAAATATATTGGTATCATGAGAAACAGGAAAGCATATACTCTCTGTAAAGATGAAGCCACGAAGCCCCCTATATGCATGATGACATCTTTCCCAGGAAATCATAAATTACACTGATCATTTGATCATCCTTTATTCCTTTAGCCCCAGCCACTGTTTCCCCCAAGTCCTTTGGGAGATACTGCAGATCTCCATCAATACTGTCCACTAGAACTTTCTATGGTGATAGATATAATCCAGGCCTGGGTACCCAATATGACAGCACTCTCTGTCTGTGGCTCTCAAACACTTAAAATTGTGGCTAGTTCAGTTGAGAGTGAGGTTTTAAATTTTTACTGATTTAGCACCTTTAAATTTCAATGATGTGCTGACTAATCTTGTCTGTTAACATAACTACAAAAGGGAACCTCCATGGAGGGTTTGTTTCCACCATATTGGCTTGTGGGCACTGTGGAGAATTTTCTTGGTTGTTAGGTTGTATTGGAGGGCCAGCCCACTGAGGGCAACATCATCCCTGAGCAGCAGGGCCTGGGCTGTATAAAAGTGGTTAAATGCTGGCCTAGAAGCAATGGAGTAAACAACATTCTCTCATAGTATCTTCTTCAGTTCCTGCCTCGGCTTCCCTCAACAATGGACTGTAAAGTATAAGATAAAATATGCCCTTCCTTCCCTAGTTCTTTTTGTTCAGTGTTTTATCACAGCAACATAAAGCAAACTGAAACAGATGGCAGCATGTGACCAGTAAGCTACCTTGTTGAACAGAGCACAAGCCGGGAGAAGCAGGCAAGGAGGCAGCACTTCATGGAGTGGAATAGCCACCTCTCCACTGCTCCCTTTGCTTCCATGATTTCGTCATGGGAACAGACTGGACAGGCGAAGAACTATGAAGACCTGACAGCATCTTGGCTCATGGTTGTAGATACTCACATAGAGTCCAGTCCTCCAAGAAATGCTTTTCATTTGGGGATACAGTCACCCGTAAAGGGCTGGGGATTTTGTTTTCACATTAAGACACACAAAGAGGTGTTACAACCGAAGTTCTTCCCCCATGGTCTTGCTAGAACACACATTCGTTTGCTGAAATCCAGCTAATGGGCAGTGAAATTGTCAAGGCAACCCTCAAAAAACACAGCAAATGATATGCCTGTTAGGTTACTCTCTCTCTCTCTGTCTCTCTCTGTGTGTGTGTGTGTGTGTGTGTGTGTGTGTGTGTGTGTGTGTGTGT
>CAJQZJ010032307.1:38408-50203 GCA_907164525.1 Lophiomys imhausi
GGTGGGACAGGAAGGGGGAATAGGGAAGGGTTTGCGACTGAGATGTAGCTTGAAAAAAAAATAAAGTACTTAAAAAAAAGTTTTTATGGCTGTGTGTTCACTGAAGAGGCCAACATTTATTAAGCGCATTCAGGATGGTGTGATGGGAACTTAGGAATAAAATATGAATGAGTAACCACCCTTTTCTGTGATAAGTAGCCCAAACAGAAAACAAAAATGGATGTTTCAGGCAACACTCAAGAGAGGGTAGAATGTTGCTATTTAGGGGAAGTAGGGTCCACAAAGTATGTAGAATAAGATAGTAAAAATAAATAAAATTTGTTGAGGAGTTGCTACCTGCTAGACACTGAATTTAGCACTTACTAGTGCTCAGTTTTTTACAACTTTGTGGAGTCTGTGAGACTGTAGTCAAAGATTTCAGGAGTAAATCAAGTCATAACTGCCCAAATGATGCTGAACTGGTAACTGGCAAAAGCTGAATGGGAATCTAGGATACCTGACTTTAGACATAACTAAAATTCCATCAGAGAAAAGTCTGACACAGATGCAGAAGAAAGGCTGGGGACAGAAATCCAAGTCTAAGCCATGAAACAGTCAGGAACAAGAAAATCCAGGATGATAATTATTTTTCAGTTGGGTACTAGAAGAAATAGTGATCCCAGCCATCCTTAGAAAGGACACAGGACAAGTACCTGTAGGTTGCTCCAAGGCAGGAAAGAACAGAGTGAGTCTGGCTTAGGATGTATGGAGTTAGATGTTGGTGGGACAGTGTCCAAAAGACCTCCGTGGAGAAGCCGGGGAGATCAGGCCAGCATTTCCCTCTCTACGGGCATGATTCACAAAGCATCCCATGGGGGAACCTTTCCACCCATGCCCTTCTTCTCTGCAGGTATCCCAGAGCCCTCATGTCTGCCTTCTGGCCTCAGATCTCTAGACAGGTCTAGGCACTTTCCTCTTGCCTTTTCCTTGATCTCTAGACCCATTTCTATGGGCACTTTCTTATGGGAAATGTAGGGTCCTCCAACTCCACATGTTCAAACTGATCTCTTGATTCATCCTCCAGACCTGGTCCTCATCCCAAATCTCACTTGCTATCCACATACCTCTTCCAAAGCAGGGGTAAACACATCCTCCTCTCACCCACCGTGCACCCCAGCCCATGTTGCTCTATGTCCCTCTAGTGCTCTCCATACAACAAAGAGATCCTTCTACAAACCTAACCATATTGTGCACCTTCTTATTAAAAGTGAATAAAGGGCCTGGTTCCCTGTCCTGCTGGTTGGAGCTGTCTGCACCCTCCCTTCTACTTCTCCACCCCTTCCTGGTTTCCTTAGCCTTGCTGTCCTCCTTCAACTACGTAACCACCATGTCATCCTCCTCTGCTCTAAATCTCTAGGCCCATCCTCTTCCTGAACCAGTCTGTGTCCTCTCATCACCTACTCCATATCCATACCTTTTACCTCTCAACCAGGCCAAGGGAACCAAGGCCTCCTTTCATAGACCCCGAGAGTCCCACAGAGCATCTTCTTATGCTTCCCACCACTGAGACTTTCCATTCATTAGCAAAATTAAATCTATAATTGCTCCCCATCACACAGTAATCTCTTTGGATTCACATTGTCTAGCAGGTTGGTAGGCACAATGCTGGTGCTTCACCTTTGCCATCTGAATGAAAGAATAAAGAATGATGCAAGCCTGGGAAAGTGTCATCCTGTAAGATGTAATCATCCACTAGGTGATGATTACTCTTGTATCTGTGAGATGGTGAATTTTTTCAGTTGGGTACCAGAAGAAATAGTGAACCCAACCATCCTTAAGATACAGGACAAGTACCTGATAGGTTGCTCTGAGGCAGGAAAGAACAGAGTGAGTCTGACTTAGCATATATGGAGTTAGATGTTGGTGGGATAGTGTCCAAGGGAACTCCCTGGAGAAGCTGGGAAAATTAGGCTTACCTTGTAGAAATGGTCTCAAAAGTGAGAACCTTAATGGCTCTGATATCTCCCTCAGATACTGCTTTTATGGAATCTCGGAGATATCAGGAAAGTCTTTAGACGGAATTAGAGAGTGCTGCAAGGTGTAGAGGCCTGACCATCCAGGGCTTTTGCCACTCTGCCCTGAATTCAATTCCAGGGCTTCTGATTCACTATGAAAACTAGCTCAAGTAGTTGGAAGGTGTTAGGCCTTGTGCCATGTGCCATGGCATGGTCATGATCTTGCCCTCTCAGTGATGGTGCAGCCAGCACAGCTGAGCTTACATGCCAACATACCTCTATCTCCACTCCAGAAATCAAGGCTCTCTGTACCAACAAATAATCAAATGAATCCTCCATTCCTTAGTTAATAGTGACTGAAGCCTGGTAAATTAGGGTCCATGATCAGTTCTGATATATTGACCAAACAATGCACTTATGTGGACCAAGACCCAGGAGGCTTCTGCCCAGTTCACTGATAACTTTCCTCCTACCCACCCCATGGAGGCTGACTACAATAGCTCCCAGGCAGAATTCACCTTCTCTAAACAGTGAAAGGGAAACTTTTATTTTTATTTTTATTTTGCAACTGAAGCAAATGGAAAATAATTTTGGCAGCTGTCATCTGAGGATCCTGGACATAGAAATTGACTTTCAAATTCCAGTGGCTTGTGGGGTTGTGTGTGCAGATTTTAAGCAAGCTTTGAAATTTAGGGTTTAGAATGCGTGGGAGATCTTAGTGTAAGTAGCATTTTATCAGCTGTACCAGCTGTTTTTTCTTGACCACACATTAAAATGATGGTTTTGCCTCAATTTCTGTGGACACCAGAGAGTTTGTAGCTAGGAGCAGGAGAGATACTAGCATTCTACACAGCCAAGAGGCTTAACTAGCCAAGTGCTCTGAAGGACTAGCCTGTGTGGCCCCTGCATCAGGAGCTTTGAGAGAGAAGCTTTTGCTGACTTTAGAGGTTAAGTTGGGTTCACAACTCACTTGGGTCTACTGGAGTCACATTGGAAGGTAAAGTCCCAGGCTATCAGAGGGAGCTGAAATTTTCTTAAGGAAAAAAATTCATTGCTAGACTTGAATATTCAAGAGAAGCTTCCTGAAAACAGAAGTCAGGTAGTGTTTAAGATTCATCCAGAATAAAATGGTATTAACATATACTAAAAGAATTAATCATAGAGTTATTGTTTGCACAGAATTTCCAGTTCAGGTTATATATCTAAATGAATTAAAAGCAGGGTCTTGAAGAATTATTTGCTTGCCTGCATTCATAAAAGCATTATTCACAATAGCCAGGAGGTAGAAGCAAGCCAGGCATGGTGAGATATACAGTAATTTCAAGACCTGGGAGGTTGAGTCAGAAAGATTGCGAGGCCAGCCTGGATAATATAGTGAGTGCAAGGACAGCCAGGGGTATATATGTGAGGCCTTACCAAAAAGAGGAAGAAGAATACAAAATGCTTACAGACCAATGAATGATTAACAAAATCTGGTATATCCATGTAAGGGATATCATTTTGTCTAAAAGAGCAAGGAATTTGTGATCCATGCTATATATACTACAGAAGAACTCTGTCATTCTGCTAAACAAAAAAATCTAGTCACAAAAAATTAAACACTGTACAAATCCATTCACACGAGGTTTCTAGACAATTCAGATTCATGAGAAAGAGTAGAATGGTGGTTTCCTGGGCTGAGGAAGGGAAATTTGGAGTTCTTGTTTTATAGATGCAGAGTCACAGTTCCCAAAATTTTGCAAAGAGTTGTTTCACTATGTGAATATACTTAACATTACTAACCTTTGCATGTAAAAATTTCAAGTAAGATGAAAATTTTATGTTATATGTATTTTGCCATAACTAAAACCCAACTTTAAACAAATATTATACTGAATGCACACTCTGCAACCCCAGCACTCGGGTGTGTAAAGCAGGAAGATCATGAGTTTGGTGCCAGCCTAGGCCACAGAGTGAGATCCTACCTCAAAAAAAGAAATGTTAAAGCATACTGAAAGATACTCAGTCTTATCTATTAGAAAAGAAAAGTACAGATTATAGCCACTGACACTATTTTTACTGTATCTACTGTCGGGTTTACAAAGTTATTCATGTGTCAGCAAAAGTCTAGGATCAGACACCAGGCATTGCTAATGGGTGTTAAGAGATAGAATAAGCCATTTGGATGGTCAAAGAGGACACACCTAACCCAAAACACCAAAACCTAAAATGCTTCTAACTTGGAGACTTTGTTAGTGCTCACATGACACTGTAAGTAGAAAGTCTATACCTGAGCACATGTGGCATTTTATTAGTCAAAGCACAGATGCATTAAAAGCAGTATTTAAAATTACCTTCAGGCTGTGTGTATAAGGTGTATGCCAAACCTAACTCAATTTCATAATTAGACTTGAGTCTTGTCCCTGGATGCTTCATTATGCATAATGCATATTCCATAATCCAAGAAAGCCCAAAATCTGAAGACCTTCTGGTCTCAAGCAGTTTAGAGAAGAATTACTCAACTTGCATGATATTTTGTTAAAACCATGCAAAATATCCATTGCTTTTCTTCATCAGTTCCTATGCTGAGGTACTTGTCCCTGTATGTAAGGAATTATACAGAATGATGGGGCAAACCAGTTTCTAAAGCAAGTAACTATCAGCAGGCTAGATTTCCACCACACAGGCATTGTTAAAGGAGTTATCCTTATGTCCAGTAAGTGAATGAGGCAGCTGGATCTGTGGGCACATGTGGCGATGCTTCTAGGATATGTTGAGAGAAAGTTACATCATGCAGACCACTGTGTTCAATTAGCCACCATTTGTGTAAAAGAAAGGAAGTTATATTATGACCAAGTGCTTGATATGCATAAGAATATACATTCTAGAACTCTCAGAACACAACATCTTGCTTGTTTCTGGACCAGAATTGGGTGACTGGGAAGCTTCATTTCTTCTTAACTGTTCCAAGGTTACTTTTCAGAAAGAAAAGAATTACTTATTCTGTATGAATGCATGCATGCATAAAATGTCTACCAAAACAGACAAAAGATTTTTTTCGAATTGGCTATAATTATAAAGGTCCCAGCCCTCTTGGCTAGAGGGACCTCTGATCCATAGTTCTTGGATTAAGTCATTCAACTTCATCTACTTCTGGAAAACACCTTCTCTAACTATCTTCCATACATTGGCTGTTATGACTCCAATACAGAGAGAGTGAGCTCTCTATATAAGAAAAATGTCCCTCTAGATGGGAGAGAGCCCTCTCTGTGCAGGCAAAAAAACATCCATTGACTTTCATCATTGTCCCTCAAAGCCACTGTAAGGGTGACCTCAGGTCTTGAACCACCTAGGACCTTTAGATGCTACCATCTGTGGATGTTGCTGCCTTCCAGGAGTCTGGCATAGTCAGATTCAGAAATGTGGTAGAAGAGGTTGGTTGTGGGCCATGGACAGGTGGAAGGAAGTATAGTGAAATCTCCAAGCACTGCCCAGGCTAATTCACCACCTCTCCTCACTGCATTCTTTGACTTGGTGTGTCCTTGTTGACCAAGGAAGGAGATTCTTCCCTGCAGGCATGACATTAATTGAGGAAACATAATTCATAAGACCTGAAAACAATCATTATAATAATAAATTAGGTTCTGAAATTATAAAAACAGAAAAAGAGATCAGCATTCGCCAAGGGCTAGGAATTGACTACCAGAGAATTTGGAATGTGACAATGTTCAGCATCTTGACCTTGAAAGAGATCCTCGGTCACACCTCATATTTTTGAATGTGCATTTTTAAAAGTAAGTGAAATTTTCCAAAAGTCAATATCTATCTGGTGGTGAGATCAACTAGGAAAAAAATTTTATAACTATGTGGGTCATATGGGCTTATGACCCAAGCTCTCACTTAAGAACCATTGCCCAAGATTCCACCGAGAATCTGCCTTTTAGGATCACAGTTTGGGTCTTTCATTCTTTTCCCTCTGTCTTTGCCTAACACCATAGAAACCACTGCATGAAAGTGGTTTTGTCTCCTTAGCTTAGGCATGACTTCTCTACCCAGCAACTTCTTCATGGGGACCAAACGTCTAAGGAATGAAGGGGTGAGGTGTGTTGTAGGCTATGGCTGAAGAAAAAACTCACTGTCTGCCAGGCACATTGGCCTCTGTGGAGCTAGTAATGGTGTGGTGCTGGGTTGGAAGCCAGGGAACAGACATACATCAGCCTTTGATGTGGATATGGTCAAGTTGTGTCTGCATCATGAAGTCTTGTCCAGTGGGAAAATGGTTAGATATACTGGCACAAGTCAGTCAAGCATGAGGCTCAGTGAGTTTCAGTTTCTTGAACAGTTATTAAAATTCATAAGCCCTGGTTCTATTGTCTATAAAATGGGAATCATAATACCACCTTCACTGCAGAGATTGGAAGACCTAGTAGGTAAAGGTGAAACACTATTTCCTTGTGACATTTCCCTGTTGTCTCTTACAGAACCAACTGCCCAGGACATAGGGACAACTAACATAACTCCTCTTGAGTTGAACTAATATTCTATCACATGATAACGAGTGAAAGCTAGAGGCACTAGTGCCATAGGGAATCAGATTCTTTTCCTTTTTTTATTTTTTCCATTTTGTGGTGGTAATGGGAACGGCATCCATGGTCTCCCATATGCAAACCAAGTGTTCCTTGGTGAACTATAGCTTTCCCTGGATCTGGACTTCCTTCTAAGAATGCGAGGGTACCTCTCTATTTTCTCTTCACCTTTTGTTCTATTCCTGCCACAGTCCATTGTTTTCATATGTGATGCTCCTTTTCCCTCACTGTACTTTGGCCAAAAACTCATTGACTTTCTCACACCTGAATTGGTGCTCCCAAATACCAGCATTTTGTAATTCTAAAGTAAAACATCCTTTGCTTTATTATGGCAAGTAAAGCAGTCATCTCTCAGGGAAAACCCATGTTTCATATGTCATCCTTAGATTCATATGTGTTGAAGGACCCAAAGGTTTTGAAGTACTAAACCCCAGGTTGTTGCTCCATGTTATAAGGACATAATAGCACCCATATTATATGCCATGAAGAATTCAATTTGAGTCCAATAAAGCTCATATACTTAGCCAAATGTCCTGGGGCATGAAGAGACAAACATCTGTGTAACATACCAGTTGCCCAGTGGACTCAGAAGAGAAGACAGAGTTGCTTCATTCAGAAATATTTGCTGATCTCCAAGGTACTAATACCATCAGAAAATCATCAGACTCTGCTCTCAACCTCTCTAGAAGGATCTTTATGGTTCACTGTTGCTTCTAATATATTGTCACATTCCTTTTCCTTCGTTTGTATCTTTCCCCTATGAAACTCCATCTGTGGAATATTTCCTTCAAATTTGAGCACAATTGGGATACATGCTCATTGTTTTCTCTTTGTGTTTGTGACACCACATTCCAAGCAGACTCTTACACTGCGCCCTTATTTCCAATGGGAATAGGGAGACCCCCTTATGCAAAACAAGAGCAGAATTGCAATTGTTTTGCAAGGCAAAGGGATATAAATAAGAAGTTGCCTTCTTAGGAAGGGAGAATGGGAGCCCAGCTCTACCAGGCCTAAGAGTGTCCTAATGGGAGCCTAGCTCTACTAAGCATAAGAGTGTCCTAAAGGTGAACATATCTGAGACCCCAGCTCCTCTTTACATGTGCCAGCAGAATGTCTTTCCCTAGAATTCCTATTTCCTAAGTTCCTATGGATAAGTGCAGTTGAGAATTTGGCCTGGTTGCTTTTCAGCCTCATTACCAATGGGCACAAGTAGCTTGTTGGAGGTATGCTTGCTGAGATAAATACCAGAACATAAACACTCATGCTGTCTAGTTGCTTTTTCTCCTTCATTGCATTCAAGAAAGGAATATGTAAACCATTCTTAGAATTTGAGGAGAGGGTATATGGCCTAGTACAGTCCATATGTACATTTAGAACTACTACCTGTAATTTCCTGAAACAACAGGGTGTCATCATTTGATGAGATGGAGAATCAGTAGACCTTTAAGGTTCACTCACTGGGAACATTAAACAAATGGGGCCTCTCTTGTACATGGCTGATCTTGCCTTAACCTATTCTCCAATACTTGAAAAAAGTTAACCGAAGAGAAAGAAAGGTTTGTTTTTGACTTTTGACTTGCTATTTCAGAAATATCATTGTATGATATGCTTTGTTCATCATTTTGCAAGGATATGGTGAGGAAGAGCATCATGGTAGGAGGACATACTAAGGCAAAACTTGTTCTCAGAACAGCTAAGAAGCAAAGAGAAATAGAAAGATGCCAGGACCCCCATATCTCCTTGAAGGACATGCACCTATGATCTAACTTCCTTCCACTAGGCTCCTGCTCTTAAGAGTTGCTTCACTTCCTTGTTGCACCACAAGTAAACCAAGGGTTGACCACCTGAGCCTTTAAGTGACAATCCACATCCAAACTATAGCAAACCTATAACCCCCATATGAATTATTTTTCAATGTATGGAGATCTTTACATTTCAGAATCCTAACTTAAGACCATACATTTTTTTAATATTATTGATTTTTTAATTAATTTATTTTTCAAGTTATATCAATCACAAATGAGATGTAATTTGAAAAAATAAATTTAAAAAATCAATAATATTAAATTATTATTGATCAATAATAATTTAATAATATTATTAAAGCAGCCATCTATCAGGGAAACCCCATATTTTATATGTCATCCTTAGATTCATATGTGTTGAAGGACCCTCTCTCCTCCCCTCCTAGTCCCATCCTCCTTCCCTCTTCCCCATCTCCATTTCTCTACTGCTCAGCTGAGGCAAGCCCCCACACATCAACCCCACTCAGTTCATCAGTCACATGAGGGCTAAGATCTTCCCCTTGTACTGGGGTCTGATATAGCAGCCCAGCTAGAGTAAGGTGTTCCACTAACAGGCAACAGGGTCCATGACCCGCTGTTGGGTGGAATTTCTCATAGGATAGTTATGCTAGGTCCCTGTCTTTTTGGCTCTGTGGATTGTAGGATGATTGTCTTGTATTATATGGCCAATATCTACTTATAAGTGAGTACATACCATGTGTATCTCTGTGGATCTGGGTTAGCTCACTCAGGAAGAGCTTTTCTTTTTTTTTTTTTTTTTAAATAATTTATTTTTTATTTCTTCAAGTTACATCTCAATCACAATCCCCTCCCTACTGCCCCCTCCAGTCCCACCCTTCCACCCTCCTCCCCCTCAGCCCCCCCATCCTCTTCCCTTCTTTTTTTTTTTTTTTTTTTTAGTTTAAGGTATTTATTTTTCCCCCCAACAGCTCTCCCTTTCAGTCCAAGTCCAGGCAGCCACTGGTATGTCATTTTTTAGTTTTGGAAGCTGCAGGCCCTGCACTTCCTATATAATCAGATATATTTATCCCTCTCAGGTCTCTGAGGTGGTTGAAGAATAGATAGCTAGAGTCTCATAGGAAGAGCTTTTCTACTTCCCTCTGTTTGGTTGCAAATTGCATGATTTTCTTGTTTCTGGTAGCTGAGTAGTAGTCCATTGTGTAAAGGTACCACAGTTTTGTTTTTTGTTTTTGTCCATTCTGTGATTGAAGGACATCTGGGTTGTTTCTAGTTTCTGACTATTACAAATAAAGACACTATGAACATAGTTGAGCCAATGACCTTGTGGTTTGGTGGAGAATCTTTTGGATATATGTTCAGGAGTGGTATGGCTGGGTCTTGAGGTAGAACTATTCCCAATTTTCTGAGGTATCGCCAAATTGATTTCCAAAGTGGTTGTACAAGTTTGCACTTCCACCAGCAAAGGAGGAATGTTCCCCTTTCTCCACATCGTTGCCAGCATGTGCTATCACTTGAGTTTTTGATCTGAGCCATTCTTACGGGTGTGAGATGGAATCTCAGAGTCTTTTTGAGTTGCATTTCCCTGACAACTAAGGATGTTGAGCATTTCTTCAAATGCCTGTTGGCCATTAGAGATTCCTCTTTTGTGAATTCTCGGTTTATTTCTGTACCCCATTTTTTGATTGGATTTTTTGGTTTGTTAGTGTTTAATTTCTTTTTTTTTTTTACAAAGATAAGTTGTGGTTTAATTTTCAACCTTTTAGGATATTAAATTAGTTTTTGACAGCCATTTTCCACAGAATACAAAAGAATTTTAAAATAGAAGTCAAAAGTTAAAAATTAGCATGAAAGAAAAAGGAATTCACAAATAGCCAAACTTGAAGTATCAACACACTAGATAAAGTCCCACAATGTTTTAATCACTGTTCTTTGTTCTTGGCACAATTCTGGAATAGAAGAGCCAATTAAATTCACTGCCTGAGTTGTTTTCCATGATGAGGAGTATGTTTTATTTATATGCAATATTATAAAAATTATTTTAGCAACATACTATATAATAGACTTCAAGCTCACCTCCAAGATACAGAGTAATTAAAAACAAAAGTTCATGAAGTTAGTAAGAATACTCTAATTAGCATTCTTACAGAATGTGTTGTAGATTTACTGGAGACTTACTAAAGAGAAAAATACCAGAACCCTAGACAAGCACATCAATCATTTTAGGCTGCCTGACATCTTGAAGAGCATATCCTGGAGCAGAAAGCACATTGCTGTCTTAAGACTGTGGCCCTGGGTCAGAACATAGTAAGAACAAAAGATGAGCAGTTTTGAGATGAACCAGCTGCCTAAGGTGATCCAAAGTGCACAGATGTTAAAGGCTACTGTTTTAACAATATTATCACTGAACACAAGTAATTAATTTCTTGAGTTCTTTATATATTTTGGGTATTAGCCCTCTGTCAGATGTGCGGTTGGTGAAGATCATTTCACAATCTCTAGGCTGCTGTTTTGTTCTAATGACAGTGCCCTTTGCCTTACAGAAGCTTTTCATTTTTCTTAAGTTTCCATTTATTGATTATTGGTCTTAGAGCCTGAGCTATTGGTGTTCTGTTCAGGAAGTAGTCACCTATGCCAATGAGTTCCAGGGTTTTCCCCACTTTCTCTTTTATTGGATTTATTGGGCCTGGTTTTATTTTGAAGTCTTTGATCTACTTGGACTTAAGCTTTGTGCAAGATGATAAATATGGGTCTATTTGTATTCTTCTACATGGTGACATCCAAGACCAGACATTTTAATGGAAGAATTACATTTTATTTTATGGTACATATTTTCTTTTCATTACTACGGTAGAATAAAGCAGACCATGACTCAAGAAAAACGAAAGAACTACTACAGCAACAGATTTGATGCATCCTTGTAGCCTTCTGTGCTCAGTTGCTCATCTGCATTTATTAAGCACCTGTAATTTGGAAGATACTATTCTAAACATATGCATATTTTCCTCTCTTAATGGATGTTCCCAGTTTACACTTTCAAATGAGCTTAGGGCATTTAGAATGTTCCAGGATGCCATCCTCCAGAAGCTGCAATCCTCAGACTCCAAGGTACTTGTCGGTGAGATTTTACTTACTTGTTGGGGGGCTTCAGTGTCGCCTGAAGATCTCTGGATCCTGAGCTGCCAGCAAATGAGGAAGGAAATTCACATTGTGTTCAAAGAAAGTTTGGTCAGAGTGTCCTTTCTAGCATGTGGTCCACTAATGCCTGTATGTTAACATGTGGTGAACATCTGTCTGGAGTAGTTTATGGCTGACCAGGCTAGATAACAGAACTGAATGTTGTCCCATTTTCTTTCTGAATCCATCATTAGGTTAGTAGTAGAAGAAAGTAGAAAATGCCTTTGAGATAGAGGAAGTTTATGACAAGTGTGTGTGTGTGTGTGTGTGTGTGTGTGTGTGTGTGTGTGTGTGTG
>CAJQZJ010032307.1:50213-68673 GCA_907164525.1 Lophiomys imhausi
TGTGTGTGTGTGTGTGTGTGTGTGTGTGTGTGTGTGTGTGTGTGTGTATGTGTGTGTGTGTGTAATGGGAGGGGATTGGGTACTACTAAACTACTGAGAGGGACATATGTCTGTATCTTCCAGAATTTATTACCCCTGTGGATATAAATTTTCAGGGCCTATGTTTCTAACTATAGCCATACTCAGACTAGACATATGAATTGTTTCCAGTCCACCCAAACTAACCTCAACTGTCACATCTCCTCCCATCTGTCACTCTCAACAGTAGTGGTAGGGAAACCTATCTGTAGCTTAAGGGTAGCCCCTCTACCAACACAGTCCATGGTCCTGTGGGAACTGAGAAGATAGCCCCCTGCTAAATTCTTTAAGACAAAAACTCTCCTCAGACCTATGAGAAATCAGGCACTTGAAACTTTTTTTTTTTTTTTTGCCCTTTGCTCCTTCAGTAAAACCTGAGAGTGACGGGCCCTATCTCCGGAGCTCTGTCTGCTTTTTTGTTGTAAAATCAGTGGGTTTCTGTGGAGAGAAATACCCAGATGCCCTTACCCCATGTTATTATTATAGAACTAACAAACTACAAAACCTACTTCAATTACAATTGTGTTTGCGACCCTGAAAAGACTTGATATGGAGACCTTCTAAAAGACAATAGTTATGACTCTGTAACTGAGACAAGTTGAGCTCTTAAACTGGGGATGTTGATATCATCAAACTTACTAATGTTTAGCACAAATACTGCTCCCTGCTCAGACCCATTTCCCTAGGAGATGCAAGACTCCATGTGCTCTGTGCAGAGTGGCAGGTGTCGGCCACTGGGTACTTGTCTCTGAGCTCTGTTTCTTGCCTTTCCTCAAGGATTTTGCAAATACATATTGTACAGCTATGAAAGATTAACTTTGGGAAACTCCACTATATCTTCCTTATCCTCATTTTGGCCATTTCTGCAAGTGATGCTTTTTAAATCTGATTTTTAATAGTTTAAAAATATTTCATTTTAACTACGTAAATGGATGTAGTGCAATTTTATATGTGTATACAGTATGTAATGACCAATTCTGGGTTGTTAGATTGTCAAACATTTTTTTTTTTGCTTGACATGTAACAATTATACTTATTTGTAAAATGCAGCATATTTCAGTATATGTCATAATGTGTGCTATCCAAATTATAGAACAGAATATTTTCCATTCGTATTTTAAAACATGAAGCATTAATAAAACCCAGTTTTGTCTTTTCTCCCCTTTTCTTCACATCAATGATCATTTGTAGCAATATTTACTTGAACATGTGGTCTTGTCCTTGGTGAGAATCCTCATTGCTGTCTTTGCATATGGATGCCAGGACTATCTATAGCTGTCTTTCCCCTAAACCCATTACCTAGCCCCTAGGTGACTTCCAGGAAGAATGAAATGTGAGGGTTGTTAGCTCTTCCCTGCCCTTTGCATGTGTGTTTTCTTGCCCTGGTTTCTGTTGGACATTGTGTTTTCCTGTGTGTTGATTTCCCCTTGTTATAGATGGAGTCTATGGCTAACCTATAAAAGGACGGTTCCACTCATACAGTTCCTCTACCTGCCTCTGTTGCTTACTGTGGTCATGAGTTAGTGGAACAGAAATGCCTGCTGTCTTCCATGCCCATTGATGTATAAATGACCTCCAGGGGGGAACAAAGATGGCCAGTCTTTGTTCTTGATGGCAGAAGGTGGCCTAATGGGTATTGAGCTTCTAGTCATCTTCAGCTTCTCCAGGATTTTACTGTCTGGCTTAAACCTGTGCAGGCCCAGTTCTTGCTGCCATAGTCTCTGTGAGTTTGTAGGTACCTCAGTCCTGTTGTGTCTTAAACACACTGTTGCCTTAGTGTCATCTTTCCCCTCTGGCTCTTACAATCTTTCTGCCTCTTTTGCATAGCTCTCTGAGTCCTGAGGTGAGCAGTTTGATAAGGGAATCCTATTTAGGACTGAGCATTCCAAAGTCTCTCACTCTCTGCACGTGGTCTATGGGTCTCATTGTTAGTTCCCATCTCCTGCAGGAGGAAGCTTCTCTGATGGTGGTTGAGTGAGACATTGACCTATGGGTATAGCAGAATGTCATTAAGAATCATTTAATTGCTATATTCCTTTAGCAGAACAATAGTATTTGGTTTTCCTCTGATTCCATGGCCTATCTAGTCTGAGATTCTTACCATCCAAGGAGTGTCAATCGTGCATTTCATCTCATGAAGTAGGCCGTAAATCAAATCAGAGAATGGTTGGTTACCTTGCAATATTTGTGCCACTCTTGCTCCAGTATTTCATAAAGGCAGGCTACTGTTGTAGATCACAGGATTTGTAGCTAGGTTGTTGATTACCTTTCTTCTCTTGTAAGGTACATAGCATCTTTTCAGTACCATGAATACCACTCAGTGGGAACAAAGGGTCTGGTTGGGCACTAGCTTGACTTCTGCATGTTCAATGAGATTTGTAAGTGATGCCTTCAGCAACAGAGCCTTGCCATCTTTGTGGAAAGTAATCAATAACCTTGTCAGTAGCCTGCCAAACCTGCTTTTCAGTCTGATTCTAGTCTAGATCTTGATCAAGTTATTTGCCTTTTCAGTATAATTTCTACATCTTGCAGTGATGACAGGGTTTTTGAAGAACAGATTAAGTCAACTTATGCCTGTCTAGGTACCAGGCTCTTCCTGTGAAACATACTCAACATAGGGGTGGTCCTAAGGTCACCTATGTTTCCCATCCCAGAAGCAGAGGATTCTCAGAAGTTGGTGGTTTGGTAGGAACTCACGTTCTGCCTCTCACACTTTTCAGAAATTTGTCCCTTTAATACTGAAGCCAGGGTTCCTGATCCCATATGTTCATCATATCACAGACACCCTAGAAAATGATACATTTGATGTTTATTAAATTCAATGTAAATACATTTTAAAAGTTAATTTATTATGTATCTCTAGTAAGTAAACATAAACATTTTCTAATAATATTAAAACACCATCATAAAACTATCAACATTTTTGATGTTCGTTCTCACATGGCCTCACATTATGTCACGTTGGTACACAGAGCAGTGATTAAGCATCCCTCTAAGCCACGTGTACTTTCCATTCCTTAGAGCTATTACCCATGTCCAGCTGTAATGATGGGGCACAGCTCTGCAGTTTATGAAGTATTTAAGAGTGTGGTATTTCTTTCTTTTTTTACTATATTTTATATTTTGAATATTTGAAACATGTACATAATGTGTCTTAATCATATCCATCCCCCCACTCCCTTCCTTCAGCTCCTCCTGGCCCACTCTCAACTATTTCTAATCTTTCCAGTAACATCTCCTATTTCTGACTGCCAATGTCTGAATTGAGGCATAGAATTATTTCTGACCTTGAGGCTGCCTGGGGGTCTGATGGTAGCTCTCAGAATTAAATGGATTGGTTCTGGCTTTGTTGCCATGGTGACAGAAAGCTGCACAAGCTGACCAGGTGACCAGCTGGATGGCAGAACCTTCCAGGTGTGAGACATTTCTTTGTCAGCCATCCCAGTGATTGTCAGTCCCATCCCCCTGAGCTGGTCACACAAGGGATAGTACTCATCCAGACCCCACCCCAGGCGTCTTTGTTAGGGGCGTCTGAAGCCCATGATCTAATGTGCATGCTTACAAGGTGCAGACAGTGTTGTGATATATGAAAGAAAAAATGTAAATATGGCAAGCAAACAGGGGAAACACCAACTAACTCTACCTAGGATGACTAGGCTACCCTGTATAGCATAGGCACTATAAAACGTCTGTGGGACAAAACAAAACAACAACTAAAGCTATCCTGAACAGTAATCAGGCATTGTCTCCTTCAATTGGTATTTATTGGCTTTTTTCTGTACACTTAGGGCCATCTTAAAGATGAAGGAGTGGAATAGCCTAGACACCAGAAGCACTAGTGTAACATAAGCAGGGCATTGGGGTGGGTTTAGGGAAGAAGGAGAGTCAGAGCATGTTATGCAGAAAAGAATGATGGATTATTGGGATAGAGAGTGAGAATCTGAGTTGGGATGCAGATGGGCTATGGATAGATCAAAAACAAATCTCTCAGGCCAACTGTCCAGTTCATCCGCTGTCCCTCCCTCAAAGGGAAGATGGCCTAGTGTTCCACACCCAAAAACAAAACAGACTTTCTAGGTGTGTGCCACAGTGATGGACCACTCCATTCCTTGCCTCTTTGGAAAGCTCTGTCTTAAGTTTGCTGTACAATGTATCTTTTGGCACTGGGGCCCTTAGCCTAGTTTGTTGCATTCCAGATTAGAATAGCCCTCCTTCTTGTCGGGACCTACCAGGCTCCCAGAGACTGAGTTTATGTACTTACATGAAGAGAAAATCTGTAGCTGAATTTTACTTAGCATCTCTATGGGGAGTCAACCTCACCCACTATCTCCCTGCGATCAGAAAAGATGTTACTAGCGGTACAGGAGTATCTACATTCTAAAGTTGCCTATCTGTAGCCCCTGCCCAACTGTCAGCCATATACTCATGGAAAATAATTTAAACATTTTACATACTTGAAAGACATTTTTTAAAAAGAAAAACAAAATTTCCCTCAAAAAGTCAAGTTGGGAATCCTTCATCAGAACAGAGATCCCATAGCAAGAAAGCTCAACCTAAAATAGATTAAAAACCAGCAAAGGAAAGCTTTGTGGATTTGAGTATTTGGGGTATCTTAATAATGATGGTTGGTTCTTTTCAAGCTAATTTCCTTTCAAGTGATGGACTCATATAGAAAAGAAATCTCTTATTAAAATATAAACACCTCCACCCACCCACAATTCCTGTTCAAATTTCAAGGGAAGAGTGGGAAGTAAAAATTATACCAGATTTTAGCTGCTATAGACATGTTTAGTAGGGAAAATAAAACATAGTTGCTTACTTTTCAAGAAATTGGCTAGAGCAGCAGTTTTCATCCTGTGGGTCATGACCCCTTTTGGGACCACTTATCAAATATCCTACATATCATATATTTACATTATGATTCATAATAGTAGCAAAATTACAGTTATGAAGTAGCAATGAAATAATTTTATGATTAGGGATTACCATAATGGCCAATATGTGGCTAATGCAAGGATGTTAAGGCCAGTTCTTGCCTTGAGGTTAAACAATTTTGTGGTGGTAGTTCCCCTTCCTGGTCTTTATGGAACTCAACCTGAGGTAATTCCTTCAGTTGACAACGTTCTAAGCCTCCAAAGGAACTGTATTAAAGGGCTACACCATAAGGAAGGTTGAGAACCACTGGGCTAGTGTGGGTTTTAATTCACTGGGTAATATCCAATGCAAGTCCTTTAATGATGTCTGTGTATACATAAGTATGGGACCATCTACTGCTACTGCTTTTCAGGGCTTGCATCTCTGAAGAAAATTGACTCTCCCTCTCCTAGTAGCCATCAATTGCCAATGGCTATTCAGATGGACATGGAGCTTTATGAGCTTGTCACCCATCTATGCCAGGCTTTGGGGTGGCTTGATCTAGTGCAGATCTTGTGCAGGCAGTCACAGCCACACTATGAGCCCATTTCGTCAGCAGTGCTATTGTGTTTGGCAAATGCTATTTCACTGCAGGTGTCTTCTCCTTGTGGTTTTTACAGCCTTTCTTCCCTCTCTTCCATGACAATCCCTGAACCTCTTTTCCAGTCAATGGTCACTGAAGTTCCATAGACACCCTTACAAGCATCACAAGTGGTTGTTCTTGGTTACCACTTAGAAATTGATGCTAGTGTCTATGATGGATAATTTTATGTCAGTTTGTCACAAGCTGGCATTATCTGAAAGGAGGGAACCTCAATTTAGAAAATTCCTCCATAAGATCCAGGTCATGTTCTTAATTAGTAATTGATGTGGGGGAGGCAGTGCCCAGGTCATTGTGGGCAGTGCCGTCCCTGAGCTAGTGGTCCTGTGTTTTATAAGAAGACAGCCTGAGCAAGCCATAATGAGCAAGCCAGTAAGCAGCACTCCTGCACTGCCAGATCCTGGTCCAGATTCCTACCCTGCTTGAGTTCCTGTTCTGATTTCCTTTGATGATGAACAATAATGTGAATAATCACAAAAAACCCTTTCCTCCCCAGGCTGCTTTTGATCATGCTGTTTCATCACAGCAATAGTAACCCTAATTAAAATGATGTACTAGATAGTTTTATGTCAACTTGACAAATGCTAAGGTCATCTTAGAGGAGAATACCTCAATTAAGAAAATAACTCCATAAAATCAGACTATAAACAAACCTGTAGGGCATTTTCTTAATCATTATGGGAGAGGGTCCAGCCCATTGTACGTGGTACTGTTCTGGAGCTGATGGTCCTGAGTTCTATAAGAAAGCAGACTGAGCAAACTATGGAAAGTAAGCCACTAAGGAACACCCCTCCATGGCCTGTGTGTCAGCGTCTGCCTCCAAGTTCCTGCCTTGTTTGAGTTCTTGCCCTGTTTGAGTTCCTGTCCTGGCGTCCTTCAATGATGTACTACAATGGGGAAGTGTAAGCCACATAAACCCTTTTCTTCCCCAAATTGCTTTGGGCATGAGTGTTTCATCACAGCCATAGTAACCCCCAACTAAGACAGATGGTATCCTATTGCTGAAGACACATATGCTTGAGTTACAGGGCGTGGAGAAATCAAGCTAGTACCAACCTGGAGCCTTTGTCCATACTGGTTACTTTCATAGTTCTGTAAGTTTCTGTGCATACTGCCAGGAAATAAAACCATCAACAGTCTCACCAAGCTGTGAACTATAGTAGCAACTGGCTTGGCAACATATGTACACTGGTGCAATAGTGGCACAAATGTTAGGGGAATAACCAATCATTGTCTGATTGGATTTGAAGCACAATACACAAGATAGAATCCCATGCCTGGTAGCATTTTCGGAGTCAAAAACCCATGTCTGGCTAGGTCATAGGCCCTAGGGAAAATCTAATACTATTATTATGATAAATGGACATAATAATAAACTATCCTCTAAATTCTTATCTTTATAGCCATAAATTAGTGCATCTCTCAATTCACATAAGAAAATCTTTTTGCAGTAGATAGTGATTAATTGAGCAATATACTGAGAATAGGGCACAGTGGAGTGATCAGCAATAACTGGGACATCTATAAAACACTGTTTCTTAATGATAAATCCATTTTTGATATGTGCTGTCAGTTTCTAGGATACAGTCTGGATGATAGCTGTTCTCAGCCTGGGAAGTTAGATTGGAACAGAAAGAGCTGGGACCACTGGACCAATTCTGGGCCATGGTGATTTGGAAGAATTAGGAGACAAATCTTGCTCTGGTTACCCCTAAGTAGCCATAGTACCCACTTCTAACTCATTTTTACCTTTCATTTTACATTCCTTTGGAGGCTTAGAACATTGTCAACTGAAGGAGTTATCTCAGGTTGAGACCAAGAAGGGGGCTTCCACCAGAGAACTGTTCATCCTCAAGGCATGAAGTGGCCTTTACACCCTTGCATCAGCCACACATTAGCCACACCATACTCTTGAAGCAAGGACTTCATATTGTAGACATTTCTGACTGAAGTAGAATATATTAGCTGAGGGCAATTAACTGAAGAAAAGTGTGTGCACCAAGCTAATAACAGACAGCATGTCAGCATTGGGTGACAGGGCATCAGTCAGTGAAGGGCTTCTGGAAAGGCACCAGCAACCTCTACGGCAAGATTAAGCAGTTGTGTTGTTGTCTTGCTGTATTAGGGCAAGTCGTATGAGCTCTTGCCACTTTCACAGAGAAGCATCATTCATTCTTCTATGAGAGCTCCCTTTCCTTTCCAAGCCATATACAATCCCGGGCCTTAGGCTTATTTTATAGAGGATGAAGAAGAGGGTGGATACATAAGCTAATGTAAGTGCTCAAACATGAACAGCTTCTCCTGTATAGAACATTGCCAACATGGACGTAGCCGCTCAGCTATTCAGTCAGGCTTATTAACATATGAGGGCATAAAAGAGTTGATTTCAATCATTTTATGGCAGGACAGTTTCCCTTGGGAAACCACGGCTGGCCAAAATGTGTGTGGTCCACACCTGTTATGTGGAAGATATTTGGAAGACTTCTTCACTTGGACATGCCTAGTCATCCCCCTGACCATTCACTTGAGCACCACACCTTTTCTCTGCCACTTGCCTTTCTGGTATTTGGAAACAGTCAACATAAGTTCCAAATTTTCCATTGCCAAACTCAAGTAGCCAAGTGCTTTCATCCATTCTAATTTCCATTCTAATTTCATTTTCATTCTAATATCCAAAGAAATCCCCTGCCTTCTTCCAGAGTGAGACTAGGTATTCTTTCTATTGTCGCCTGAGTGGAGTATACCTGTTTGCAAAGCATAAAAACATGACTATTTGGATCTGAAATTCCCAGTAAAAACAAGGTTTGAGACAAAGGATGTGAGGAGTGAACACAGAAATACATGGAACATGTTCAAAACCAGTGAAGTGCTGTGAGAAGACAATTCCATAACTGCCTCTCAGACATACCTCTGGGACACCCCTGGCTTCCTTCAGCTGGCACAGGAAATGGAAACTTTGGCCGTGTTTATAGTTGTTTCTGTGGCTTCTCTACTCCATGCCTCATCCACAAACCTCCCTCCTTCTAACTGACAATTTCCTAAAGCAAGTTCAGTCTAGCATCCATCTGCCCTAAATACCAGCCAGCCCATTGCAATACAGCAAAGATACAAAGGTATGCTCTAGGCTGGACAGAAAGAATGTTCCTCCACTGAACAGAAATAGACAGACACCCCTTAGGAAATGATGGGCCACCGAGTTGTGTTATATATGGCTCATCTGGGAGCCTCTTGTTTGGAGAGAAAGCATGGAGTACTACACCCTTACCCCAGGGTGCAGGGAGCAAGTTTGTATCCAGCACCCACTTACCAGCCTACTGATCTTTGCAGTAGTTTAGCATAGAATTCCTCTGTGCTGACCAAGGAATTGTTGGAGGAAGAAGCGGTGTCTGTCTGCTTCCTGGGTTAGCCTGGAAGTAAACATTCATGAGAGCATGAAGCTAAAATTGCAGCCTGGAAAAATGAGTAAGAAATCAGCATGGGACCCTGGGCAGGAGGAAGTCGGGAGGGTACTATACCAAGCAGGGCTTCATGGAGGGAACTCTTAGTTCAGGAGAGCCCTGGGTGTAGACTGTTGTACTCAGGCGGGGATGAGCATCCCTGAGGAACTGACCTCAGTACCTACGTTGTTTGTACCAGCAGCTTTCAGGGGGAAATTTTAGGAACAACAGCTGTACCAGGCCAGCTCCTGTCAGAACCTGTCTCTATTGTAAATTGGAATCTTTCACAAGCCCTGATAATCACCCTTTTCATCCTTGCCTAAGCAGATGGTGAGAAGCTAGCATCCCAAGTCTCTGAAGTGTTCAAAGGATACCATGAGGTCCTGAGTACAGAAAGTGTCATTGCACAAGGTGCCAGCATACTTTTCATCAAGGGGATATCAGGCAATGGAGATTCTTAGTCAACTCCTCGCTTATACTCAGCCCAGGACAAATGGCAAGACAAAGAGGACATTGCCAGCGTTTAAAGTAGAGACAGACTCTGAATCAATTCATTTTAGAGTGGAAGGGGCTAGGACCATTCCATCTGAATAAAATACACTAGGTGAGATAAGGAAATTCACTACAAGGGTCATGAATGTAGCTCAGCTGCTAAAGGGCTTGCCTAGGAAACAGAGCCCTGGGCTCAACCCTTAGCACTGCATCTGGTACACTCTAATTCAAGCACTCAGGAGTGTCAGAAGCTCAGGCTCCTCCTAATTACACAGAGAGTTTGAGAATAGCTACTACTACATGAGACCCATGAAAAGAGAAAGGAAAAGGAAAGAAAAAGACTAAAAAGATGATAAAAGAACAGACACAGGTTCTCAAGGTATGCAGTGAGGATCATTGCCCCAGAATCCACACATGATAAGGATGTGTCTGTAGCTGAGACTTCATAGAAGACTAATCAGGGCATTAACCAATTCTAGTGTTGGATTTCATGTTAGGTTTTAATGAAATTTAATGTCACTCTACACGTGCTTTCAGTTCTTGGTGAAGTCTTTTCTTTTGGGAAGCACAAAGGCTGTAGGATTTGCACAATTTGCAAATTGCATATTCCTCTGAGCCTGGAGAAATGCAAACTGAGTTGTATCCAATGTGCGTTGTGAAGCTACTGCAGTGAGAAAAAAAAAAGGGGGGGGGGGCAGGGGATAGCTGGTTTAGAAGCCCTGGCCCCAGAAGAATACTTGTTTTGTAAAGTGGACCTCAGCTTCCCACAGAGTTCTCAAGTGCATTCTGAGGGTCAGGAAGATCATGGACAGGGAACAATGGCACAAGAAAGCATGAATTGATGCCCCTGTTTTCACTGGAAAACATGTCTGTCTGTTCACACTACAGAGGATAGTATAGCCTGATCCCTCTTGCCTCCACCCTGTCTTCACTACTTTCCTCTTTACCCGGCCAACCTCCTCTGGGCCATGTAAGCCTATCCTGTCTGCAAGGTTCCACTCAAATCTGTCTCATTTCATGAGGTCTTTATCCACTGCTCTGGCTTAGGGTCAGCACTTTCACCCTGACTTTGCACTAGTCCATAATACTAGCTATTGATTAGCTCTAAAAGCAGTCATAGATAAAGTTATCATCTCAAAGGAGGCAAATTGTAGCTTCCCAACTACTCACTACAATAACTGTCTTCTAGAATCCTGCTCCAGGAATAATTCACTCTCCTTCCCCTTAACACCCAGCAGAACTTACTAACTTCCCTGATCCACAGAAAGCAATAGTTGTGTTCTGTTGCTTCCAAGGTTAAGTTAATAAAAGCCATGTGACTTCCTGATGACCCTATCTTGGAAATAAATAGCTGTAAGCCACTGGCTAAGAAGTCCCTTTGTGGGAAAAGACCATAGGGGGATAAGGAGGTAGGCCATGAAGCTTTAGCTGTACTAGTCTCTGCACATTTAGGTCTCTCCAGGCCAGATGTCAGACAGATACTAAGAGCTTGAGCCTCCATGTATGTCCAGATTCAGTGTGATTGCAATTGTGGAGTGACTAAGCAGGAAGCCACCAACTAAGCCCAGTCAGCCACTAGAAATGTAAGGCCGATTACTGAAATGCCAGTGTTGGCTTAGCCCACTATGTTTGAAACTAATGGGCATACAGATATAGATGTGTAGAATGTACATATGTAGTGTCCAGATCTCCTTGGATTATTACAAGGAAATACCAAACCAGATAGCTCATAAACAGAAAATTTTTGCTCACAGTTTGGGAAGCTAAACATCTGAAATGAGGGTGCCAGCATGACTGTGTTCTGGCAAGGGTTTTTCTTCTGTGTAGATGTCTATGTTGTATCTGGGCATAGTGTAGAACAGCACAGAGGGTGGACAGCTCTCTCGTGACACTTATAAGAGCCATAAACCTTCTGAAGCAATTATTTCCAAAGACCCCATATACCAAAAGCCATCACATTGGAAATTGAAAATATTTCATTCATTAATTTACATTTGCATATGTACATAGAGACACATATATATGTACATATGAAAATATACACATCCAGGTACAAAACCCCTGTGTACATGCACACTTTATGCACACACGTATGTGCATATAGATTCATGATTCTGGACACTGGCTTCCTTCTCTCCTGGCATTCTTCAGCTTGGTTTTTGTGTGTATGTGCACATATGCTTGACTCTGGCTTCCCCATCTGATCTATTAACTCCATGAGCCTAAGGGTGTGTTGCACACCCTCTTGCCATTCTCTGCCAGCCTTATAAAGACACAACTATACCCACAGTATTTAAATTCAATGGATGAGGAACATGTACACATCTGTGTCCCTAGAAAGCTAATTACAACATAATACTGGGGTCATAAAGAAACCAGACTCACTTTGATCTCTGAATCTCTCTCAGAGCAACCTTGTATAGTTGGAAAGAGCCATAGACATGAAATTGCCGAGAATAAGTCTCTTGATTTGCTTCTGCGCCAGACTCAGAGAAAGACAAGCTGCTCCCTCGTTAGCCCTCCCCACTGCAGATTCCAGCTCCAGTATACTAGAAGCTGTTGGGGCAAGGGCCTGCTTCCTTTCTTCCAGGTCCCCCCAAACTCTATTCTTTTTTATCATCAAATGAAAAGAAGCCCCTTTCCTTTCTCATCTTCTAGGAGACACAACTTTTTATATCTATATATTTGATGCTGTGATAATATTTATCTTAACTATGAAAGAAGATGTAAGCATTAAGCTCTCTCACAAAATGCATTATTTGTATTTTAGAAGTGGTTTCAAGCCTGGAAGTGGTGATGCATGCCTTTAATTCCAGAACGTGGGCTGCAGAGGCAGGTGGATTTCTGAGTTTGAGGTAAACGTGGTCGGCCAAGTGGGTTACAGAACATCTAGGGCTTCATAGAGAGACATTTTTTTAAATGTCTCCAACAGTGAAAGGATTGTGTTTTGAAATAATAATTTAAGTTTCTCAATAGAGCTAGATGGAAAGCCTTGAAATTAGATATTCATAAGTAATGATCAGAAATAATGATATGAAGTTCTTTTTCAACTTTCCAAAGTCAGCTGTCTTGTTTTACTCCACCTACTTCATGAACTCAAATAAACCAGCATGACACATGCCGACAGTGTCATGGTTCAAACTGAAATGTCCCCCCACAGGTTCCTGCTTTGAACGCTTTCCATCCCAGCTTATGGTACTCTATTGAAGACTGTAGGACCTCTGGGAATTAGAGCCTAGATATTTTAAATAGACACTGTGGGTGGACATCTGAGGATTTCACCAGCCCCTAGTCCTGGCCTGCTTTTCCTGCTTCCCAGGTCACTGCCATGTAAGTAGTCCCCATAAACTCCCACTACAATACCTTCCCCAGTATGGTAGATTGAGACACTCTGAACCCAGAAGATAAAATAAATACATCATCCTCTAAGTTGTTTCTATTTGGCATTTTCTCACAGCAACAAAAAAGTAACTAATACATGTTGCAGTCCAGTGTCTTCAAAGGCATCTGAAAATGGTTCTTAGATGCTGAAGCTACAGGAGAATTTGTTTCTTTGATCAGCCTTACTGAATTAGGCCTGAGATCCATCCTGGCTCATGGTGGTCATATACATATTCGAATATGACCTTTGTGATGTCATGACCTAAGTTTTTACATCTCAGAGGCTATGAAGCTACCATGACCTCAGCATGATTTTTTCCTCAAAATAATGATATTGGTAGCTTTAAAGATTTCTTTTAATCTGTCTTCAACTGAAGCCAGTTTTTCAGTGAAGTATAACCATAGAGAAAGACACAAAGACAGCCAATGTCACAAACCTGTAAGGTCCAAGGGGACCCAGGGGTCAGAATAATGGGAGAGAGTCTCTGATACAAAGATGATATGAAACCTTTCCTGGTCACTTTTGTTGCCTTTTCCTCTTTCCTTTGAAAAACAACAACAACAACAAAAATTGGTAGTATGTGTTACTTACATCTCAACTAAATTAAGAATGAGGCAGAATTTTTCTTTACAATAATTCAAACATTAACACCTTTATGTGGCTTATATAATGGCTGGATTTTGCCATTCACTTCCTATCTCTGCTTCCTTCGTATAAGACTTCACAGATTAGTCTGGACTTGAAAAGCTTTTATTAAACACCTGTCTTCTATCGCTGTGAATTTCAATTTGCCAACTTCACATGGGACATCAAAATATGACACTTCCAGGAAACATAGAAGACAGCCTCCAGATTCCAAAAGAAGTCAGCTCCATCCCTTAGCTGTAGATGGTGGCCAACACTCTTTGCCTTTGAACACATGGTCTTGTCTCTAAGCCTTGGCGGCACTGCCTGTCAAAGACATAGGAATTTCCACAGATGCTTGTTGGGATGACTTGACCTTGAAATATTTATAGCCAAGGGCTTTGGAGAGCTGTCTGAAGTGTCTTTTCCTGTACCAACCCCCCACCTCCAAGCCAACTGTTGCTTCTGTCTAGTCATCAGTTTAGCTGTTTAACGCAGTATAAAAGTTGGTTATCTCCCAGGCTTGCCATCCTATCTTGATAGCCTAACCTTCGACATCATTTCCCTATGCCTCTACAACCTTACTTAGTATTGGGTCACAAAGTTACTCTGTGCAGCTTTAGTTCCATAGCTGACTTAATGTGGCTAATAACAGATTTTTGAAATCTTACATGTATTTGTTTTATTGTAAGTTGATTTACAGCATATACCTATGAAGAATATAATCTCAGATTCTGATGTGTAGTCATGGTAGAGGGGATAATAGTAGATCAAGTCCCCTATAGGCACTATTATAAAACCTGGGCAAAATGCTGAAATGATCATTGTTTAAACGATCTGGATGTTAAAGAAAGAAAGGAACAGGAACAGGAAGCCTGAAAGCAGGAAGTCATTAGGTTGGAATATCAGTTGGTTTTTCCCCTTGAGGGTTTCCCCACTATGTATGGTATGTGAGGTACCAAACTCAAGCAGAAATCAGTCATCTTACTGCATTGGGACATTGGAGATTATGGTCTGGAGCTTCCAGAACAGTTGTCAACTAAAGGAAATGTCAGGAAAGAGGTATCACAAGAAAGTTCTAGAACAAGCATATTCTCCAGTCCTTATGGATGGACCCCTGAACTACTGGGGAATTTCCAGACATCTTAAGGAAGTTTAAAGCAGCCAGGGGGAGTGGAAGGAGAGGTCAGAAGCAGCAATTGAAAGACTGACTGATAACTGGTCAGAAAAAGTAATACATTAAGTTCTCAAAGTTAAGACTTTTATTACCTTAAATTTTTCTTCAAAATCTCTCAGTGACACAAGAGTATGGTCACAGCAGGCTTGATAGAATAAAGTCTACACTACTGCATGTATGACCCTCCAGAAATTCCACCAAAGCCTGTAATCCTAAAACTACCTCAAGTAATTCAACTTCCTTCTAGAACAAAATACTGCACTCTTCAGAGGAAGATTACAGAACCTAAAGTCTCCTTAATACATCAGTACATCACCTCAAAGGTGATACATACCGCAAAAACTTACTAGCCATCCATCAAGCAGATTCTAAACCCTCCACTTTGAATCTTGCCTACCCCATACTGTGACTGGACATGGCCTTCCCAAAGCTATCCTTTGTGATTGGTTCTTACTCTTAGTCTGCATCTAGGAAGCCTACCTGGAGAAGCAAACTTGTAGTCAAAGCTAAAGGAACTTAGTCTCTTTCATTCCAAGTGATCCTATACCATTGCCAGCACTTACTGGTGATCTGTGGAATTGGAAAACAATGATGAATGAGTACTTTTAGTTTGGATTAGTTAGTGTCTTGTTTTATTATACAATCATATTGAGTGACAGGTGTTTTCTAACAGACAGACCTATGGTATTTGGAATGTATACTTTGAACACAGAAACGTACTTATCTAATGTGGTGGTTTGAATAGGTTTGGCTCCCATAGACTCCTGTGTTTGAATGGCTGGCTACAGAGAATGGCACTGTTAGGAGGTGTGGCCTTACTGGAGTAGCTGTGGCCTTGTTGGAGGAAGTGTGTCACTGTAGGGGTGAACTTTGAGGTCTCCTATACTCAAACACCACCCAGTGTGACACATAGTCTCCTTCCACTTCCTGCTGATCAACATGTAGAACTCTCAGCTCCTCCAGTACCATGCCTTCCTGGACACTGCCATGCTTCCCACCGTGATGATAATGGACTAAACCTCTGAAACTATAAGCAAGCCCAAATTAAATGTTTTCCTTTATAAGAGTTGCTTTGGTCATGGTGTCTCTTCACAGCAATAAAACCCAAACTAAGACATCTAACAAAAAAAAAAAAAAAAAAAAAAAAAAAAAAAAAAAAACAAAACTCTTGATTTCAAACCTGCTCTGAGAGGAGTCCCATGTGTGAATGGTAGATTCTTGGGTGTTTTGATCCAAAAGTGAATTCAAGTGATCAAGAGTTCTATAATGGCTGATATAAGGGGTTAGATGATCTCCTACAGGTGGCAGATACATTTTCCCATGAAGGAACAGACCAGAGGATGCCAAGTCCAAAATTAAGCTTAATTCACTGATATTTTGTCTTCCTATAGCTGAATATGAGTTTCCTTAGACATTTCCTGTATTATCATGAATTTCAACCAACTATTTGTGGGCAGCAATAACCTGCTCCATATGTTTGAATATGCTTGGTGTCTCATCACATCAAAACACCTTTCAGCTTTTCTCTCCCATTAAGTAGATTGTGTTCTTTTAAAGAAGGCAGAGCAAAGTTGTCAGGACTAAGGGCTACATTTTAGGACTCTGTCTGCAAACTTAAGTGTAAAGAGCATGCATGTCCTCATTACCTTTCTCATAACCATAGAAGATGGTGTTAACGCATTGGGCCTACCACACATGCTCAACCAGTCACTGCTAGTCAACTAATGATAATGGCTAAGATTTGCTTTCTATCCCAGAAACAACATGGAGAACCAGAAAGAACAGACTTCGAAAGGAGACAGAGGGAAACCGTTATGCTTCTCACCAAATTTGTCGGTCCTTAAACCCCCATCTGTAGACTGATAGAACACTAAAGGTTACTCTTAGCTCTGAGATTTGGCGATTTAACATTTTAAAATGTCACTGGTTTTGAAACCTCCAGTCACTTAACATACGCACTTCATCTTTTATAAATCAAATGCTTAAAGAGGGAAAATGTTAAATGTGGATTCCTGCAGAGAAGTATTACATTCTAAAAGAACTATTTTAAGCGTGCTTTTCCTTTTAAAAAAAAATCATTCATCCTCCTCCTTTCCAAAGGTGCAGAGGAACTGGGCAACCTTTCTAACCATGTGAACCTTTTTAAAGAAAAATTAAGCTGGTTTATGGGTACATCAACTTCTTGGTCTGAGTGTCTCTCGATCACCAAGCAACATAAGAACAGCAAGGACACAGAACTCAGACTGGACCCTGTGGTCATCCATTTAAACATTGTCTTTGACATTGGTACCAAGGAACATTTTGAAGAACAAAGAAGTCCAAGAAAGACACACAGTTCTGATTTCTACGGGCATGTTTCCCTTTAATATTTTATTTCTTTTAGTGAGAATTCTTTACTGACACAGAATTGATAGTCCCCCATAACTGATGAAATGTAATCTGTCACATGCAAACAGGCCTTTTTTGTTGCATTTGTGGCCTTCAAACGGCGCATTATTCATGAGATTGCTGTATTTTCTGCAGTAGCCGCTGGCTCAGAGATACAAGCAGTACTAATGCTGGGTTTTGTTTTTTATATTATTTATTAAATATATATATATATTTCTTGTTCACCAAATTACATTTCATTGTTCTGCCGGGCCAAACATCTATGTAACAAATGATCAAAATTCTTTGGTTCCAAAGAATGTCTGTTCCCTTCCAGGAGAAAAGCTTATGGGATAATTACTTAAAATCTCCTGCCAATGTGGACATGAGAAGAGGAACTCTGAAGTGGAGACCAAGCTTGCCATGAGTGTTAAGTCAACTTCAGAAGCATGAAAAAAAAAGACCAAAGATAGTTTCCGAGCCTACAGTTAGTGATGTGATTCTGGGCTAGACTGTATGAACACATAGAATAAGCCCAATGAAAATTGCTCATGAGACTAGTCACTTGAACACAAATTAATCCTTTGATGGAAAATGAAGAATTATAAAACTGAAAAACTCCTAGCTCTCCTTGTTTAATCTGGACTTTCCTGAGACCAACTTAGGTACAAATGTATTGTTTAACAGGTAGTAAATGGATCTGCAAAATGACAGAATGAGACAGAGAAAGGAAGGCAGCTAAACATTGCAAGCAAGCCAATCAAGCTAGGGACCAGAAGTAGCTGTTTGTTTCTGTTGCAAACTCTGATTATATAAATCACATCTGACTTAAGTCATGAAATGTGGAGGGTGGTGGGATATTTGTGCACTCTGCCTCCATCAGACTTTGATTGAAGACTTGTTCTAATAGAAAGAAAACCCTTACTGCCTGGCACTGCGTCTCACTCAGATAAGGAAAAAGCCCTCAGGCAAAGATATGAGTGCTGATGATTTGTGTGAAAGTGGTAGGCTACCAGGCTGTGTGCATTAATGTCTTAGGAAATACCCTTTTGTCCATATTTCTCCTTCTCTAATACTATTCAACTAGAAGGGATCTATCCCTTAATAAGTAATTACCCAGTTCTATGTGTTGCATATTTCATAAGCATCTTCACAATTAATCTTCATAATAACCACATAAATTAGGATTATTTTCATTACCCTACTTTGCATATTAATAAACTAAGACTCAAAGATATTGAGACATTTTTCCAAGGCTACACACCTCCAAGTTGGTGAAGAAGGAATTCTAATGAAGACTTTTATATAATCCTTACTGTCTGGGGTAAAAAAAAAATGTCATATTGATAGATAGATAGATAGATAGATAGATAGATAGATAGATAGAT
>CAJQZJ010032307.1:68683-95439 GCA_907164525.1 Lophiomys imhausi
ACACACACACACACACACACACACACACACACACACACACACACACTGAAGTTTACCAGACCCAATGTGAACATGTACAGTTTACATCTGTACAATTGCAACAGCCATTTAGAACTGAAACTATGGAACTTTGCATTGGTTTTTACATGTTAGCTATTGCATATATTTTTATGCTATCACCAAAAGAGAAAAAAAAATCCATGACAGAATTAGAACTAGAAAACAATTAGCTTTATATCCTTTTTTTTCTTTTTTTTAATTTAAGGTGTATCTTTTTCTCCCCAATTCATTCAATGAAAGGCTCTGTTTCTTATAATAATAAATACAATACAAAACAATAAGAACAATTATAAAAATTATAAGGTATAACATACATTCCCAATGTCCATTTCATATGTATTTGGCAACTGATAACAATATTCTATTATCTATCTATCTCGATGAGTTTCAAGTTCTATACTTAACTCAGTTTCCATCCTAACTTGCATTACCAACTTAAAAACATCTTCTTAGACCTAGAACATCTTTTTAATGCCTAACCAACTTAAAATTTAACTGTGAGACTATAACTATCTAGTCTTCAACTACATTAGAGATTTGAGAAGGATAAATATATCTGAATAAAGAAGAAGTATAGAGCAAATAGCTTTCAAAACTAAGAAATGACAGACAACTGAAACCTGGACAGTCCTCAATTTCTCTTTATAATATTGGAGCATCTTCAGCCTTTTGGCCCAGTATCTCTGACAGACATTAATTATAAAGCAGGAATTATGAAGGACTTTCCCACCCTGTCTTGGCAGAGCTAGGCTGTTGATTTACCTGCTTCCAAGTTTTGTCCATTTCGGACAGCATTCTGTCTACAGTTGAAGCAAGGTATTTTTCTTGTCCCCTGGCTCATTTGCCACTAATGCAGCCATCTCCAAATGTGGAATCTTTGATGCCCATCATCTACACTTGAATTAGAATGGAGGTGTTGTCAGGGACTGACATATCTCAATATCAAAACTTAAAGCATCTTTGAATGCCATATTCTACAGATCTCTTGAGGTTTTTAAAGACCATCTGTCTATCTCTGTATATTTGAATAAGCAAATGTTGCTTGTCTCTTAGCAACTTGATTTCTAATTAACTTAGAAAACATCTGTGATACACTAAACTAGTACCTAACAAAACCACAAGTTTAAATGACTATTAGTTGGCATTTCTTAATTATCCTAAACAGTTTGTGATAGTTGCTATCAAAAGGCCTAGAACTTCATGTGGCATTTTTCAGAAATACAGGTACAATACCTTAAAAAGAGTTAACCTTAGTTTTGTATCAATATACAAAGATCTATATCAATGTAGCCAAATATAACCTTAATTTTGTGTCAATATACAAAGATGTAAGAGTAGATTCAATAATCTCCTTTTTCTTTATCATTCCTATATCATGTCTATATCCCCCTTTTTTGAAGTCTTTTCCCCCTAGAGAAAGAAAGATAGAGAAAAGAAAAAGAGAGAAATCCCTGGGTCAACTCCTAAATCTTGTTTAACAAGACCATTTAAAAACTTATAATCAGTCCCCCTAAATGACAACAAACATCTATAACCCATCAAATGACCAAAAATAATAATAATAATCACCCACCCCACCTTCTAGAAGGGGGCCTTGCTCTCTTAAAATTGTTCCCTGCTGGTGTGGAATGTTGAAAACCTGTTTGGGGACCCAAATAAGAATGGAAAAGTGGTTAAGCGAGTTAATAGTAACATTTGTCTTTTTGTGCGTAGCTATTTAAATATCCTGAGAAGTTTGTAGTCAGAAGCTGAATTTTAGGTGAGAAAGTTCAGAGCTTTACTGAAGTCCTGGCTAGAACAGTCTGTGAGATTGAACCATCTGAGCTGTTTTGAGGTTGTTCTGGATGTAGATTTTTGAGGAAACAGTTATGGAGGCAGTCGGTGGGGCTGGATCATCTGGGCTACTTGTCTTGTCTTCTTTTGTGTCTGGTCTCTTTTCTCCTGAAGTTTCAGGTGTCCAGTTGTCCCAGGACTCCTTAGTTGTATGCTTTTAATCTCCTGGAAAGATAAGAACAGAACTGTGCCCCAATCCTAACACTGAGGTGTCCCTTTTTTGGCAAGTATTATCTGTAAGAAAACTGGATTTTTTTTGACAATGCTTCATCTTCTTCTTAATAACTCATGTCTGTCATTGGCATTGCCTCTCTCTTTATCCCCTTATATTGATTCTTTCTTGTTTTCTGGTTTATATGTTATTCTATACCCACATATATGTGCATATATATATATATTATTGGCTAGATTCCTCATATGAGGAAGATATGTCACCTTGCTTAATGTGGTACATTCTAAGTCCACCCATTTTGGTTTTTTAAAGGAAGGAATTAGTCACTTAAAAGTCAAGAAAAGCCAGGTATGATAGTGGTGCACAGCTGTAATCCCTGAATTTAAGAAGTTCATGGAGTAGGATAAAGGATAGCCTAGACTATATAGTGAGGTCTTGTATCAGAAACAAAATAATTTAACAATAACAGTAATAAAATAAAGTTAAGGAAAAGGTGGCAATTTGCCCTTAGTTCTGTGGAAAGGAGCATGTTGGAGAGTCACCCTGTTTGATATTCTCTCTGATATCTGAGTGGATGTAAGCTGATTGCTTTCTCTTCTTGGGCCTTAGGCAACTTGTCTGAAATTGAGGATGATGCTTCATATATATATATGCATGTTTGAAAAGTTTAGTTTGGTCCTTAAATTCAAGATACTGTAATTACCAGGATGAGTTCATAGACTTGAACACACCCTTTCTGTCAGTTTGTTTTGTCTCCACCCACCCTCAGTGATGGGAACCTAGAATCCTTTGCTTCTTCGAAACTAGGTTTCTTCAATACACATTTGCATGGTAATAATTTCTTTAAAATCTAGTCAAAACAATCAAAACATAGTCCTTAGAACCAAACACAAAAATCTAAAGACCTCAGAATAAACTGTAGCCCCTCTATATCCAGTATCATCCTTTGCTGGAATTTTTCCCTCTTGTGCTCATTCCTGGAGCTTGCTTAACCTGAGAATAAGAAAGTAGAGTTGTGAGTAAATGATTCAGTCCATGAAGTGGTTTCCCTGCAGGCACAAGGACCTAGATTCTCCAAAACCCACATAAAAAATCTGGGTGAGGTAATGTATACTTGCAACTCCAGCCTTAGAGAGAAACAGACGATTCCTGGGTTCACTGTCTAGCAAGCTAGCTTACTTGGCAAATTTCAGGTCAGCAAGAGACTTGGTCTCAACACAAACCAGCCAACCAACAGACAAAACCAAATAAATGTAGCCGATAAATCCCAAGGAACTCTCTGGGCTCAGCATTCATAAAAGTGCACATGCACCTACCTCCCACCTGTGCACATCAAGGAATATATCAAAATGTCTCTAATACACTCACAGAGACTAAACCAACAGAAAATTAATTTGTACATATGCAAGTTGAACACATCAAATCCGAACACCAAATCTAAAAGCGTATAAGCAATATGTGACTTGGAAATTTTCCTGCTTGAAAACTTTGTTTCACATACCAGTTTAAAATACTTCATAAAAATTGTTGGGGGGAAAAATAAATACCTTAAACTAAAAACAAAAAAAAAGAAGGGAAGAGGATGGGGGGGCTGAGGGGGAGGAGGGTGGAAGGGTGGGACTGGAGGGGGGAGTAGGGAGGGGATTGTGATTGAGATGTAACTTGAAGAAATAAAAAATAAATTATTATTAAAAAAAAAATTGTTCCATGACTCTTAATGGTGTTCTTAGCAAGCAAGTTGTGCTGTCAAAATCTGCATATAGTTCATATAAAATTACCCAAAATCCACTGCAAATAAATAAGACAAATAAACTCCTTCAAAAAAAAAAGTTTGGTTCCATGATATATGTCTAAGGTGCTTATGAAGCATAAGTGAATTTACTGTTCTGATTTGGGTCCCAACACCAAGATATCTCATTATACGTAGGTGAGTATTCTAAAGTCCAAAATAACACAAAACCTATGTGACCCCCTAGCATTTCAATTAAAGGATGTTCATCCTGCATGTATATTCACACGGGCTCTCTCATAAATTATTTTGTTTGGGGACCCTTGTTTATGAACAATATTAGTTTCTAAAGTGAATGTTTGCTAAGCACTAGGGAGACTGAGAAGAATAAATATTCTATAATCTAACCACTTTCCTCAGTCTAGTAAAGAAAACAGTCAATTTTTTCTGCCAGCCAATATCTTACCTAGAAAGTCACAGGATGCTGAGAGCCTTATTAACTTCATGTTACTCACAACAGGTTAGGATATTCTGGGTAACACGGCACTCCAAAAATCTCAGTGAGGACAAAAAAAACAAGTTGTTACTTTCATGCATGCTACTTAGACAAAATATGTGCATGAGGAGAATGGGGACTCTAATTACCACAAGAGAATCCAGTTGAATAACAGATTCATCCTACTGAGTTTCCAGGATCACCAAGGCAAGACAGTGCAAGCTGACGAGTTCAGCAATGACTTTCAAAGCCACATACAACTGGTACTGTGTTCCTATTTCACTGCCAGACTAGTTTCCCGGTCCCACCCACCCTTGAAGGGATTGAAGAAAGGTTCCCTTCCAAGTCTTTGGAACAGAAAGAAAAGGGATATTTATGAACAGTTCTAATGGACAGTGGGGTTGAGATGGCGTTGTTGAGAAATGTCCCTTCCAACAAGATTTCCCAGTTAGAAATTCTGTCCTGTGTTTATACAAAAGCCACCTCCTGGGAAAAGTGCCCTCTCTGTTTATTCACACTTACATTCACTTGACATTTAGTTCATTTCCATGGATCCTTGCCTGGTGGGTGTTGGCAATAGAGTGAGAAATGGCAGGGTTCCTGTCCTCAGGGAGCTCAGTGTCCCTGAAGTGAAGGTATACATTCAGAAGTAAGAAGTACAATGTGACTGGAAAAATCATTTAATCAACACTGCCATGGTACAATGAGAGACTACAAAAGGAGTCAGAGAAAGCTTTGTATAGAGCCAAGTAAATACCACACCTGGCAGAGTTCAGAATGTTCCAGCCAGGAGAAGTGGGAGTAGTAGGTTTTCTTGGATTAGGGAGGAATAATCATTAAGACAGACGAACGTATCTGAAAAGATGTAAAGTCACCCATCAATGAACAGAAAAGCTGGACAGCATTCGGACTTCCACTTTGGTGGGTAATCAATGGAACTGCACTAGGTATTTTGTCATGAGGAGGTTGTTCATGAGAGACTGGTGTTCTGATGAGTGAAGAAGCCAAGGTTCTATTTGCCCAGACATGATGAAAGATCTGGCTTCTAGTGGGACTTTGTCTAGAAAGTCTATTTCTATTCAACCCCCATCCCTCAGAAAGAGAAGACAACAACAGACTAAGCAATTGTTTCTGAAACCAGCATGGTGAGCCAATGCATTTGTTGGGGTTACTACAGGGTCATGAATGTCACTTGAGTAGCTGCATTGCCAAAAGTTGTCTCAGCATGGGTGACAACTCACCAAAGGTGCATCACTAGACTATACCCAGTAGCTTGCAGATATGTTTATATATGAAAGAGTCTCTTCACCCCCAGCTAGAGTGCAACAGGCTCTTATATTAAACAGTTAATTCAAATGTAACCTCTGGGAGGTTTGTGTCCATCCTAGACTGCTTCTTGATCAAAGAATCTGATAAGGTTGTCTAAAGATGGCATTCACACCCAAACTAACTTTTTTTCTTTGAAACAAAACAAAATGCATTCTACCTTTTTGCAATCCTCCATTTAGACTTATCACTCTTAGGCCTCATGAATTCAGCCAGGAGACAGACATAAGGACACTGATTGCTGTTGCTTTGGAAAGAAGGATCCACTCCATTCAAAGCTCTGTAGTTTCCATGGGAACAGCACTGATGCTGTTGCTGGTCCCCAGACTGGCAGAACATACTGGAAAGAAAATTGCACACAAGAAAGAGAGGAGCTGAAGTAGACGGAAGCTATGTAGGGGGAAGATCTCAACTGAAAGAAGCTACATCCCTACATGTATGTAGATATTCTTAGCATGCCACATGGGCCATGGGGTCCCCACAGCCTGAACACAGGACTATGCACACCTCTCATGGACTAACCACCATCCTTAGAAACAGATGAAAAGGCAATCTAGAATTAGTAATAGGTGCATTTCCATACCAAGACCAAAGATGAATGCACCCTCTGCCTCATGCCATGCAAGCAACTTATTATCATTGTATTAAGAATAGGCTAGATAGACCCAGGTAGCTTGATGGCAGGTATTTCACATACATAGCTTATATACATCACAGAAATTAGACAAACATGACACCAATGTGCCCATCTACTAGTTAAGGAGATCTGGCTCTATGGAGCATGGATGGGATTGAACCCTAGGCTCCATTCTATACTCTGGATGCTTATGAAAATTATAGTCATGTCTGTCATGTCCTGATGGGCAGTGAGCATCCTACTTCTATCCACAAGAAATATTCCCCAATCTTTTGCATTTGGCATGCTAAATACACACTTACAGGATGGATAGCACCAGACATAAACTCTCTGGGGTGGGAGGAAGGGCCTGGAGGGCCTACACTGTCTGATCTCCTATTTCCAGATGAAGGAATTGAGGCCAAGGACCACCAGCAGAGTCTTCCTGCTGAGTGTCCCCCTGTGGCTCTGTATGCCCCTCATAAAAAACTGCAGTTGTTCTATAAACACCATTCTCTACACTCACATATACAAATCACCAGAGTGTTTTCCACATGGAGAGTTTGCCTGGTCTCGGCAGAAGGAATTGAGCTGCTATTGGCCATGCTTCCCTGAACCATTTGGCCAGTGGGGCAAAGCTGACCTACTCTCTCCTTCCACCATGACCAGCAGCTTCTCTCTTCAGAGTTTTTTGTCTGCCTCACTGAAGATTGGTATCTGCTATGAGCTCTACAACATACTATGTACTAGGACCAGAAGGTGTACCGAAGAGGCCCCTCAGAGGCTACTATCCCATTGATCAATAGCCAGAGACAAAAGATAATGTTGGGGACTGCCCCTAAAAAAAATATATGGCCTCTGGTGATAGTGCTTTTCCTTGTTCAGTGTGTGCAGCCAGGGCCATCTGACATCGCCCTTTGCAAATGAGTCCAGGCAGCTTCGGGCATGGTAGAATCAAATGTTTAATATGAGATCCTGTTGCACTCTAAGATGCCTGGTGGTGGAAATCCTAGTATGTGGACCACAATGTACCAGATTCATAACGAAAGTCTCAATGGCAATTGAACTTGCCTGGGAAGGGCTATACCAATGTGCAAGTGGCTTCTGTATGTACTAAATGTAACTCTAACTAAGACCTCCTTTTTGACCCTGGAAAAAGATAACTTTGACCAGCATAAAGTTAGTCAAGAGTGTTTGGTAGTCAATGCCTTGGGATCATGCTAAGCAGTGAGCAGCCTCTCAGTCCCTGGCTCCTCTGACCCCACAGTTGGCAAGCCTGGCATGTTCCACTTGACCTGAGAGAAAGTTGGTAACTGAAAGTGTAGAAAGCAAGCTTTCCTTCTTTCTAAAAGGTACAAGAGTAATCTTGTGGCCACCATGATAATGCCGTCATCAGCCCAATATGTGTTTGCAGCGAAGAGCTATGTCTTAGGGTATCTGTTGCTATGTAAAGATACCATGACCACAGGAACTCTTATAAAGGAAAACATTTAATTGCAGCCGGCTTACAGTTCAAAGGTTTAGTCCATTATCTTCATGTCAGGAAACATGGCAGCATGTAGGCAGGCATGGTGCTGGAGAAGGAGCTGATAGTGCTACATCTGGGTCAGCAGGCAGCAGGAAGTGATAGTGAGCCACACTGCACATAACTTGAGCATATGAGACCTCAAAGCCTGCCCTCCCCACTTCCTCCAACAAAGCCACACCTATTCCAACAAGGCCACACCTCTTAATAATACCACACCCTGTGGTCCAAACATTCAAACACATGAGTCTGTGGGGGCCTTTCCTGTTTAAACCAACCAGGCTATAATGAAATTTGATCAGCTTGTGTGTGGTTGGTGTTAGGGGAAGAATCCAAAAGAACAATAACCTTATTGTTCTTTTTTTAACATTAGGACTAATTATCAAAAAAAAAATTTGCTTATGGTTGATCTTGAAGCAAGTTATTTTAGAAGCAATTGATTGACTCACTTCTGCATTCCCTACCCTTCTCCACTTCACACTCCCTACTTCATCTCACCATGGGCAAATCACATCATTCTGTCACTATGCAGAAAGAGTCTGGACTCTCCAGGAGGGGATGGAACAAGATGTCTTTGAAGGGCTATTCCTCTCCCTTCTCCCTTCCCAATCTCCTGAGTTTGGGTAGTGACCATAAAGGAACTTTTCTCATAGCTTGTGATTCGTGCTTATTATAATTTTAGGAAAAGTCAAGGAAATGTAGAAGCGGTCAGGTAGTTATTAAGGCCTGACTCCATCTACTTTAGGAAAGCTCAAAAAGTAGGTCAGAGGTTACAGTTGAGGATGACATCAGAAAACCTCAGTGCAGACACTGTCATCAGCAGAGAGGTTTCCGAGCTAATGGCTTCCTCCTAGGAACCGTGGAGAGCTTCCTTCATGGTACCCAAACCAGCAAAGGTACCTCAAACCAGAGGTATTAGGCTTGCAGAGGGAAGGTGCTGGAATTGAGAGAATTCAATAAAATAGTTGGCAGCATTGCAGGACCCAGGGCTTGACATCAACATACGGCTTATTTTGTGGGCTTTTGTCCTCTCATTATCATTTCTACATTGTAGCTCCACTGTGGTCCACAAGGTCCATCTGGTTTTTCATTAATCAGGAGAATTCAGTGTGGCGTGTTTAAAAGGGTCCTTGTAGAAACACACTTGGTATATCCAGGACATTCTTGTCATTCCTAACTTCCCCACTTCATCATCCTACAAGTAGCAAGTGTGAGTAACTAGTAACATACAGGCAAACCTAACCAAAAAACAAAACAAAAACAAAAAAATCAAACAAAACAAACCCAACTTCATTGAGCTCTCATTGACATACACAAACATATAAAAGTTATGTTTATTGTATGTGTTAAGTTAGTTAATTGTATGTGTTTGAGCTCAAAAATACCTTGATTTTTTTTATACACATACACCATATACAAGTGCCATGTGACATACAATGAGGTTATAATCAACCCATCTTTGATTGCATAGTTAGTGCACTTAGCTTACCACAGCCCTAGCTTGACCCAGTCTACTTCAAACATGCTCAGGACACTGGCATTCTCCTGTAGTTAGGCCTCATGGAGAGTCCTGTACCACATATTGACAGCCCAGCACTAACCAACATTCAGAACTGAAAGTATGGTTTCTAATGAATGTGTGAAGCTTTTCCACTAGCCAGTGGAAGGCTGGCTATACATCATAAAATGATTAATATATCCAAGTTAATTAATATCTTATCTATATAGTTTCTATAAGGAAGATAAGGAGAGAATGGACGTATTTCAAATAAGTAGTCATTACTTTTAACTCTTTTCCTTGCTGTACTTTAGAAGATGGTTTACTCACTATACAGATGTATACAGATGTACTCTCTGGCACAAATACCTTATACCTCTCCCCCAAAGCCACAGGCTGCCTTGCTGCAATGCTATCTTGGAAACAGAAAACAGAGTATTTGCAAGAAGTGGCCAGTGGCTTGTATCTGGGACAAAACCCCTAGATAGTGAGTCCTGATCTTGAGATATTTTCTGTGAGAGCTTCAGGGTTGCTCAGCAGGATTGTGCCCTGGCATCTTTCACAGTCATTTTGATTCTTCTACCTTCCTGGTCTCGCCAGAAAGAGCAAAGTTCCAGCATAAGATGGAGGTGCAGGAGTGCCCAAGGAAGTGGGAGTGTGAGGGAGAGGGAGTGAAGGGCAGCTTGGAGCATGCCCTGCTGAGAAAAACCCTTTTCATTGCATGTGACAAAGTTTCTAAGATTACAAATAAAAGCTGGTCATGTTGAAGGAATATATTAGAATATTAGAAAACAAGTTTGTAATACCAGTTCCATGAGTCCTCATTTAACGTTTTTAGTTTAGTTTAGTTTTGTTTTGGAGTTTTTTGTTTTGTTTTGTTTTGTTTTGCTTGTTTGTTTCTTTGTTTTGTTTTGTTGGTTGGTTTTTTGGGTTTTTTGTTTTAGTTTGTTTTTTTGAGACAGGGTCACCTGTGCAGCCCCAGCTGGACTAGAATTCACTGTGTAAACCATGCTAACCTCAAACTCACAGAGAGCTCCCAAACTCTCTGGAATGATTAAAGGTGTGTGCCACCACATTCAGCTCCCTACTTAAATTTAAGGTCACAAGTGATGTCCTACAAAGTACCATGGCACTAAAATGACAAGGCAGAGCTGTACAAATATAGTGGAGTGGAGAGGAATGCACCCTCCATATTCATGTAATCTGTACCAGAGATCAACCAACTACAGTTGAAATATTTTTAATTGTTCTTGTGTGCAGGCTTTTCTTATAACCCTAAACAATACGGTGTGATAACTATTTACATACCATTTACACCTTAGGAAAAGTTATGACTCATCTTAGAGATGATATGCAAATACCATGCCATTTTCCAGAAGGGACTTGAACATGCCCATTCAGTGTCCTAGGAATCCCAAATTCAATCTCTCATGGACACCAAGGGACAACTCTAGGTGGAAATTTGTGTTGGCAACTGGAGCTGAGGTAATGCTAACACTACCATAGTTTGTCACCCCTTGTTTGAAGGAAATACTGAACTCTAGTTAGATGTTCATGGACTTGAAGTCTTTTAGTTTGCTTTTTTTTTTTTTTTTTTTGTTCTTATGCAAGTTCATAGCCCCAGAATCAGTAGGACTCTAAAGTTATGGCTGGTGGCTCTGTCCTAGATCAGCTGTGCTGAAAAGGTCATCTGAAGGTCATCTATACTGAGCTGGTTCTCTCTGTTCTCCAGCCCTGCATGAATTCCCCAGGGACATCTTCTCCAATGAAGACCGAAGACAAGGAGCGGTGGTCCTCCACGTGCTCTGTGTAAGTAGCCCCACTAGTGCCTTTGTCTGATGGGCTTGAAGGTATGTAGACAGCGGAAGTACCCATACAGGCTCCACTCCTGCCTCCCCATCTGCCTGGTAGAAGACCATCTCCAAATGCACCATCTCTTAAAGACTGGCTGGCAGACCTCCGTCCATAGTCTTCTTTCATTTTAGTGCCCGAGAATGAACTCTCAAATCACATTTTCTCCCAACCAGTCTGATCCCACAAGTGTCCACACAGTGTCCTTTCAGGGAAAGGTGGACCTATTTTGCAACCAGCTGATCCATGTGTCACAGTGTTCCCTGTTACCATGAATTATTTTACTCTGTGTAATCTGTCGTTAGACATTTTTTCATTGCCTGTCAGCTTCCCACATAAGCCCTCTGAGAACAGTAACCTTTGTTCTATATGTGGCTTTATTCTCACACTCATTCTTGGTAGGGACAGAGTATTTGCTCAGTCAGCAGATTAAATGTGATGACAGTCACTACCTGGCCCTTAATAGATGATCAACTACAGCTTGTATCTTCTTCTGGTTTTGTAGTTCATACCATTGTCTCACATCATCATCTAAAGACATAGTGGATCTAAGGTCTTTGCTTCTCCTTGTTCTTGTTTGGAGATTTTTTTGCGTTGTTTATTTGTTTGTTTGTTTGGGTGTGTGTCTGTGTGTGTGTGTGTGTGTGTGTGTGTGTGTGTGTGTGTGTGTGTGTGAAGATATATCTACGGAAGTGTCGGCAGCACAAGAAAACTCCTGCCACAGTCTGGACTAGGTTGTTACTGCCTCAAAAAATTCTTACTGTCATCCTTATTTTTATTTATTGCTAAGAAATAAACTCCCTAAACTACTTAGTGAACCCTGTTCACATCCATTGTTACTGGGCTCTCTGTGTCACCCACTCAGAAGAAGCATGGAAGGGATACCTCCTCCTGTGAGTGGGACAGCTTAACTTGGGAGGCTTGGGCTGCATTGTATACTTCCAGAGGGCTTTTTTACTCTCAGGTCTGGAGCCTGAGCTTTGCTGGGCTCCTCTGCAACCGTCAGTCAAAACTCCTTCATGTGTTCTCTGCAGTGGAGTAGCCTCCAGGAGTTGGATTTTCACATGGAAGGGTTGCACTCTAGCATGGGAATAGCTATGGCAAGCAAGTAAGAAGTATCTTTAGAACTTGGCCTCAGAAGCTACACTGTATCATTTTCATTGTAGTCACAAGCCCATAGTGGTCCAAAAAAGAGGATTTAGCAACTAATTTTCAATCTACACATGAAGGTGTTCTATAGGCATATTCTTGGCACTGGAGTCACATCAGGCAGCCGTTTGAAACTCCAAAGTCTTTGCTTTGCACATGGTTTCTGACAAAATGGTTCACCTCTCTAGGTCTGTGGGTCACTTGAGCTCATCCCCTTCCTGGAAAAAGCAATCAACTCCTCAACTCTTTTTCTGCTGCCCTCCTACCTGGGGACAAAAAGCATGAAGATGTTTTCTTTTAGCAAAGACTGTCTCTTAAAACCCCAAATAAATAAGAACCCTGGAAAGCTGCCAGTCTTCCCTGCCGTTCCAGGGTCCTGTGCACTGAGCAATTAATGTGGGTGCCATCTTCGGCACCACAGAGGCTCCGCTGTCACACGGCTGAGGTGTCCCAGGCACTGAGCGGGATCCAGACTTCCCCAGCAGCTAAAGGCACCCTGCTGCTTTGACATCTGAGATATGACATTTGTGGTCTTGGCCCAAACAGTGAGGGTTTTCAGCCTACCAAAGAGGTGCTGCTAGCTGCATATGGCAGGGCCCTCCTCTCTAGCTCTACCATCGCAGCTGAAGGCCAAAGGTCCTGAATTTATTTTGCCCTTCACAAAGCCAGGTTACTCAGAAAGGATCCTGTTACTTGTGGCAGTGGTTCCAGGCCGGCATGAAAGCAAAGTAGACAGCATGTGCTGTTACAGGAGACAGTTCCTTATAAGAATGGGCGTGAGTCTACAGATTAACAATCTGTAGTCCCTTTGCCCCGTCCTGAGCCCTGCGCTTCAGAATGTAGGCAAGAAACTCAGAGACCAAGGTCAGTGCCCATCCCTTTAAGACCCTGCTCTACAATCCATAGAGTCCACGAATTGTCTGCCTGCATAGATTGTGATGATTTGAATGACCAAAGTGTGCTCTTAGGCTTGCATATATGAATCCTTGGTCCCTGTAGTCCATGGCACTTTTAGGAAGTGGAGCCTCATGGTACATAGTGCATTCCTGGAGGTGGGATTTGAGAGTTCGTTCACTCTCTGCTTCCTGTCTGTGGTTGAAGATGTTATCTCTCAACTTCCTCTTCTGGCCACCTGCTACCATGTCTCCCCAGCCATTATGGAGCCTCCTTCTCTAAACCGATAGCCCAAATGAACTCTTTCTTCCTTAGTTTACCATTGATCATGGCGTTTTATCACAACAGAAAAGTAACTAATACAGAGCCTCACGCTATCACTGCTGCCAAGATCCACATAGATCTCCTTCCCAGGATCCTAATCTTGGAAGGAAGCAACCCGGGTAGATTGACCTTGCCACCTGTGCTCCACATCCATGTGTGGCCCAGGGTAGTGTCAGGTGCGTAGGGTGAGGGGAGCATCTTTCTCCATGGCAGAGAGAAAGTGACCTGCTGATGAAGCTGCAAAGGATGGTCCTCTGACCTGCTGGAGACTCTGAAAAGGAAAACATGCCTTACAAGGGGACCCCTTTCCATCACGTTTGGTTCACTGAGCAAGACGAGTTGTGCGGTTATTGCTTGCTCAATGCGGGGCAGACCCTTTTCTCCCCACGTACCTAACATATCACCCAACAAATTTAACTTGCTCAAGAAGTTTTCCGTGAGCATGCCAGGATGTAGGAACAGTTGCTATAAGGGCAGAGAATGTTTTAGGGTCCAGTGGTAACAGATGAATGAATGTACAAGTCAAAACTGCAAGGAGTTAAATGACCCGCCGATCTAGATGCTCTCCCTGAGCTAGTACAGTTTAGTAGTGCTTGGCAGGGCCCTCTGGGTGGACGAGAAACAGCTGTACCCTGCAGGAAGTCAGTATGTTTGAGAGTACAGCTGCCACGGATGGAACCTGCCATGTGCAGAGTACCAAGCATGGTCTGTTCCGTCTGCTGAGGAGCTCAGCAGAGGCACACTAGGGGGCCACAGTGCTGCTGGGCCTTGAAGAGTGGACGGGAAGTCACTGGAGGAGGCCTAGGAAGAGAAATGGGAGTCATTGCAGACAAGAGAAGGAAATCATATGGTTGGGAATATGGGTGCAGGGGGGAACTCAGAGCATCTAAGAGGAAGCAGAACTGAAAGATGTGGGTGGTGGCGAGTGCATGAGTAGCGTAGCATGAGTGTTGAGAGGTCATGGAGTTCATGTGGAAGTTACCTTGAGGCGACTTAGAGGTTGCAGTGGAGGGGGCCACTGTCCATCCTCCTGCTCTTCAGCTCTATCTCCTTGCTTAGAGTTAAGGAACAACAGAGACCTCTGCCCTGCAAGTTGAGAAAATCCCAGCAAAGGCTCAAGGGCATGTGGGATAGGCACCTGAGAGTCCTAGATAAGAGGAGGGATACCCCAGGCCTGGTGAGTCCATCTGAAAGTTCCAGAGCCTGGTGTGCTTCCATCTTTGTCAGTGAAGTATTGTCCTGTGCCAGCGAGCCCCAAAAGACATGCCCTGCCACCCTTGCCTGTCCTAGGGATAGGGCGATAGGACTGTTCTGACCACAGTCATGGGTCTCATGCAGAGTAGCATGCACTTTCAGGTCCTCTTGTGAAACCCAATCACACTTAGCATTTGTACGCAAACCCACACTGCCCATTGCGCTGTACCATAGGTGTTTGTGTTCTACATGATGTCTGTCATTTTTGGCCCAAGTTGGTACAAGACTAGAGGCAAGTGACACCAAAGACCCCCACCCCAAGGCAAACTTTTAAATCTCAGCTATCTGAGCTTTCTTCTGTTGTTCTTTCTTGGAAATACTTCTCTTTTGCATGTGATTTGTGGAATACAAGACAGCCCTTTTTGGCTCAGTTGCTGAACACTTTAACTCTAATTTCCCCTCTTAGATCCTTCTGGTTTATAATGCCCAAACCCTGAGATTACACCTCAAAAGCATTCCTATTTCTTCCAACTGTGTGTGTATGCCAACCCTGAAAGTGGGCAAATCCACCATCTTTACAGTTTTAGTCAACAGTGAACAGCCCCGGAAAGCTCATGTGTCTTAGAAATCCTTTGTTATCCCATCTTTCCTAATGCTGAGGTGTTAGTAATAGGATTTCCTGTCTGAAGAAATCTGTGTCCTTTGTGAACTCATTGAGTATGCCCCAAATAGAGGGAGAAGCCTGTGGATTATTTTCTAGGGCTGTGATTGTTTGTGGCTTATACATATCTGGCAAATTTTTGATAATTAACCTACCTGACATGGAAAACTGAATCTCTGGGGTGATCAACCAAGCCAAGCATTTTCAATGCCGGGGAAGGGAGAAAAGCTGTGAATAAGAAATACTTGAGATTCTCAAAATGAATTTGGGAAGCTGTCTCTCTTTGGTGGCTCAAACTCCTCTGTGTACCTTGTCAACTTTCAGAGGACCCTTTAGAACTTGAGGCTTCCTTTCCCACTTTCAGTGTAGCTCCTCTTTCCCTACAGACAGATATCTGTCTGTCTGGGTGTGTGTGTGTGTGTGTGTGTGTGTGTGTGAAGTTTCACACATGAGAAAGTAATTCTGTCCCTTGTTAAGGCAACTTCTTATTAAGTGAGACTGAGAAAAAGATTGCTAACTCACTCCAGCAGCCCGCACCTTGCAAATGGATTGCCCAGACAGACAATGAGTGAGTGGGCTATGGGAGCCACAAAGAGTGGACTGTGGGAACTGCTCAGTGCTACAACAAGATGTTTGGTGTGAGCCCCGGGGCTGTAAAACACAAACAAAAAGGACACATCATCAAGAATGCTTCTCCTGGGTGATTTTGTCATCTAAACCTGGACATGCTCCAGGAGTTTCCCAGGATTCTCAGGGGTTTGCCCAGAAAGGAATTTTCCACCCCTGAGCTGCTAGGCTATACACCAGTCAGCGCTGTCATCACTGTGAACAAATTCTAGAGGGAAACAACTGACTGACAGTTTTGGGGGTTTAGACAGTCATAGCAAGGAAAGTAGGAGACGGAATGATGGGTCAGCTTATATCACAGTAAGAGAAAATTGGGGCAAAGACAGACACTGGAGAACTGGGGACCTTGTATAACTTTAAAAGGCATACTCCCAGTGATTAACATCTCCCAGATAGGCCCCACCTCCCAAGGTTTCTACAACCCTCCAAAATAGTACCACTAGCTGGGAACCAAGTGTTCGAAGACAAGAGTCTGTGGAAGATATTTCATACTCAAATCTTAATTGGGAAGCTGCCATCTGCAAGCACCTAGCTGGCCTGTAAAGACAGCAAAATGGATGTGTGGACCCTAGAGGTCATGGTCCCTACCCATCTGCCTTAGCCTGTTCTATCCAGTCTCCTGTTCACTTTCTAGCTTCCCTGCACTCCAGGGCCCAGTGCCTTTTAGGAACTCATAATAAAGGGTGAAGGTTCCCTACAGAGAAGGCCATCATGGAAATCAGTACAGGATCTTGTGCTGGGCCATCAAACCAGGATTTCTGTAGATGAAGGCCCTGCAGGAATGCCAAGGGAGACCACTGATATCATTCCTTTGCCATCCCCATGTGATGATTTACAGTTTGAGTCCAAGAGTGGTGGTCTCCATTGCTGCATTCACCCACTGTCCACATTTCTCCCTCCTTTAACTTGGTGAGTTAATACAGTCTGTGGACCAGGGAAGCCCACACTGTATGAGTCTATCTCCATCCCCCCTTATCCCCACATTAGCTTCTAAGTTTAAGAATGGGCTGGCTCCAACCTCAGTATTCTACTATGACCTTACCTTGTTCCCCAAAGGTGCAGAGGAAATCCCTGTCAGTGGAAGGAGCCTCTGGGATAGATGTGATAGAATGCTATTGGATAATGGGAGGGAACACTCAAGTATCGTCACCCTCTGATTTCACTGCCGTAGCTCCTTTCCTAAGTGTTCAGTGTTCATACCCCAGCTTAGGTGACATGCGTCTCATCTTCCCACAAACCTTTGTTCTTTCTGAAGGTGTGTGACTCTGCTTCCATGCTGGCCTTGACTTGATATGTGCCCTGGTGTGTCCTTCTGCCTGTCTGTCCTGCTTGCTCATCACCCACCTACCAGCACTATTCACAACTTCTGTAGGCTTCCATGGGTCCATCTCATCTTTTTCTCACCTGGCTATGGATCACCAGCCTGTGTAAGTTTACCTCTTCTGAGTCAGGTCACTAGCTCTTAATTAAGAAACTTCCCTCCAGAGGAGAATGACACAGCACCAGAAGAGGAAGTCCTGGCACAACCCCAACCTCCGCTACCTGCCAAATCAAATGTGCAGATGGATTAAGCTGTCTTCTTGAAGAAAGTGGAAAATGGAGAAGCCCCTCAAGGGACTCTTGTCTCCAACAATAGTACCACTATTCCTACCTTCTACTTACTTCCTGTTTTATTCTTTGCAGAAAGGTAACAGCTTTGCTTTGGAAGGGACTTTCAAAGAGACGGTGTACACAGTTATTTATTTCTGCTGTTTATTTTAATATCTGAAGGATGGTTTCCTAGAATGTGCTCCTCTACCCAGATTGCTTTTGAGATGAGCCTAAGAATAGCTTGATGCATCGGCCAGTTGTTGTGGGGTAGAAGAGCCGAGGTCCTAGCAGGTGGTGTAGGATTTTCAAGCCTCCATCAAAGCTCACATTCCATCTCAGCATTGTCCTCCCAAATCTATCATTTTTTTGTCCAACAGAACTTCTGTTACTAAATCTATCTGTGCTCTCTAAGGTAGCCATTAGCCACACATGGCTACTGAGCTCTTGAAGTATAGCTAGTGTGAGTGAGGAACTAGGTTTTTGTTTGTTGGTATTAAGTAGCATAAATGTAAAAAATCCATATATAGCTAGATGTTACCCTGGAAGTCAGAGCCATGAATTATAATTCAGAATCTTGCCTCCCTTCCCATATTTTCTGCTTGACACAATGAAGTTAGATCTCTTCCTGGCAAAGAGGCTCTGCTTTCATACTTGGTCCTGTCAAGGGGGGTGTACAGGTTCTGGGGTTGCTCATTCCTGGAGGAAGAGTCCCAGGATGGTACCACACAACAGAAACCAGGATGTAAGATACTAGAGAGACAGGAACAGAAGGTCGGAAATGTATGTTATCAAATATTTAGTGTTTTGGAACGAGTACCCTATGTCTCCTAGAACACAATAGGTATTCTGTGAGGGTTAAAACCTTATGTCTTTACCCTCTCCTTCCCCCATGCCCTTTGGAAGGTGATAACCTGTGTGGTATAACCTAACCCAATGCATTCCCTTTCATAGAACAAGAGCCAAGTCCATTCAGGCAAAGCCACTATTCCTATGAGCAACAGATAAGGCACCATAGCAGATCTCTCTGCATGGGCTTTTCCTTCAAGCCTAGGGCTAAAAAGCAAGAGGTATTGCCGTTTTCTGGGAAGGAGGTTAGTTTTTAATTGACAAATAATAATTAATTGCATATATTTATGGGGTATGATATAAGATTTTTGATACATTATGGAATGGCCAAAACCAGGCTAATTATCTGTCACTTTATACACTTAAAATTTCTTTGTGTTGAAAATACCTAAAATGCAATTGTTTTGTGAATTGAGGATGTATCTCAGAAATAAAGTGTTCACTTAGTGTACATAAGGCCCTAAGTTCCACACCCAGTACCACCAAAAGTATAAGTAAATAAAACCCATTCATTCAGCCTTTTAAAACTTACATCATTATTAACCAAGAGGTAGGAAATGACAAAGTGGAAGTATCTGCTGCTCTACAGAATACCCACCAGACTCCACCAGAAAAACCTGGAAAGATAATAAACGAATTCTAAAGTTGCAGGTTACAAAAATCCACCAGCAAAAACAAGTAGCATTTCTATACAGTAGCAATATGCTGTCCTGAAAGAAATTTAGAGTACCATCCTATTTGTAGGACTAATAAAATACTTAAGAATAATTCAGTCAGAGGGGTTTTGAAACTGCAGAGAATCTACATGGTCTGGTCAGAAAGGTTCCAGCCACAATTCACTCTCTGGACAGACGTGTTTGGTTAAGGGATTTTGCCCTGGAAGAGAAAAACGATTAAAACAGCGTGTGGAATTTGCTGTTTACTCTTGGAAAAGTGTTGAGCATGTCCTTAATTTGTCAATGTCAACATGGAGCTAAAACTGGTGTCCTGAGAGGATTAGCACAGGAGGGTAAGTTATGTTCCAGCGGATCTTAAGCCATTTCCTCCCCTCCTTGCTCAGGAGTCTTAATTCAGCAGGCCCACGTCAAACCACTGAGACTTGGTCTCCCCATGGGCATGCTGCAGCGTTCATTCCCTTGGCTCCCTGAGCTGATGACAAAGAAGGCATGGTGCTGAGAGATTTCACCTTCAATGAAAGCTACCAGAGTCTCAGTCCTGGCCTTTCTTCCTACCAGCTGGTGATCATGGGCAAACTGTTTTTGTCTTTACAGACCCTCATTCATCTTGTCTGTCACTAGAGTCACATGTGACACTCACCTCCTCTGGTCATTTGGAGGGTACCTGCAAACACGTGTGTGACGCTCCTGGCAGTGTCTGACACTGACTAAAACATCCCCCCACCTGTATCTTCTAAGTCCTGTTAATTGCTTGTGTTCTCCCAGTCACTTATTTCCCACACCCCTTACAACTCTGACATTTTTCTGGTACCTAAATCCCATTCTCTCTAGAATTCAGGATAGCCTCTAAGTAAGTTCCAAAATGTCAACAGCCCTGAAAGTAGCCATTTGGAGAGAGCTTTGGTAGTAGATAAATATTTCAGTTCTGCGTGGCTCAGTTGGACTAAACAGGTCATGTGTTCTACCTTGTGTCTTCCTGTGATCCAGCAGGAGAAGCTCTAGGCATCATCCTACTATCTGGTATAGCCTTTACTAACAGCCTGTGTTCCCAGACCAGCTCCCTAGCTCTCCCACTCCCATTTCCTGGGACACCACCACCACCACCCCTGCTGCCATTAAGTAATGTACATTGGAATTTCAGTATCCAGCTCTGCTTCTGAGGCTCCAGCTGACCAGGTATGCCCTACTGTTTTTATGCAAATTACTCCCCCCATTTACTGCCTCCTCAGACTATAGGAGATACAGAAACTGACTGTACCACAACAAGCCACTGAGGTTCCCCCTTTGGGTTCTAAGTGTCATTAATAAAATAATTTAGAATGAACTCAAAAGGAAGCTCAAGGACAATTTTATTAAAGTTTGAGAGAAAAACAATAGTACAGGCTAGGTAGAAATCCCAGCAACAACCAGGAGAGATTAAAAAATAAAAAAATAAAAAGACATGCCTTTTAAGTTAGACGTGGAATAGAAATAGAGACAAATCCCTAAGACAGGAAAAAGCATTCCCCAGAATGGAAATGAGCTAGTGGCAGAGGAAAGTACCCTGAAGCATCTGGCCTTGCAGTGTGTGGGGCTTTTTAAAATTCCTCCCCTTCCCTTCCCTTTGCCTCTTTGCTTTGTAGTTCATGGACTTTTCTTCTCTTAGATGATGCTAGGCTAGAATAAGGGAAGGAATCCAATACCCCACTGCAAAATAACTTCTTTCATATATTAACCTCGATGTAACTTTTTAGCCATCCCTACTCCCCTGTCACAAGAGAAAAGGGTCTAGTGTAAATTGATCTCTCCCTTCTTCAGTTCAGGTCCTGACCCCAAGCCAACATAGAAAAGTATTTGGAGAAGTGAACTTTGAGAGAGACATAGTTTCACAATTCATTTCCTGAGAGCCCAGGTGGAGGCAGGAGAGAGAAAGTGTCCATTTAGCTCATTATTCTACAATAAGGAGCTTGCACATTGCTTAGATGCCAAAAAATTTACATACAAAGACCAGATTCGTCAGAGTGATGAATGCTGCCCTTCATATCTATTGTCTAATGTGTTGCTTAGTCTACCTGTTCCCCACTGAAGTGCTTTTTCTTATTTAGTGTTGTTTAGTAGATAACTCCTATATTTATATTAGATTATATATATAATATATGTTAAAACTATATTTATATTAAAATAACTTCAATATTTATATTAGATAACTGCCAATCCTGACAGAAGTCATGTAACAGTTCTCTGTTGACTCTAATGTATACAGCACATTTTCCTACTGAAGAATATAAACACAAAAGCTACACCAGCAATGGAGTATGGCCATGTGGAGCCTTTAACAAATATTCAAATAATCATTTTGAATAAAATAATCAAATACTGTAACTTATGAGAAAACACTCAAGTGTGTTAAATGCTGTGTTACACATGTCTTGTTTTTCAACAGTAATTTCTTGACTCTTCTGTTCTCTGGAAAACCTCATTACAAGACACATATTCATAGGCCTTAAGACCTCAGAACATGCTATCCAGCAGGAGCTGTGGTTTTTGTTCTATCTTTTCTTTACCCACTCCACTGCCCTGGTGTTAAAAATAGTACAAGTAATGATTTCTAGTGTGACTTTAAAAAAAAAAAATCTGACCATATAGTAAAGAAGTTTCTGCACTCCAGGAACCCAAAGGAGCGTGTGTTTCAAAGTCAGTTTTCCCAGACATCTACCCTTCCTCCAGGACCTCAGGGGATGAACTCCTGCAGTCAAGAGTCCTAGATGAGGATCCAGGGCAGGCCTTTCCTTGGGGATAGATGGTTCCAGGAGGTGTCCTTCCAGGAGAATGCATAGAATGTTGGCAAACAAGAAAAAGGGTGCAGTAAAGCCAGGTTTTACTGAGCAGACCAGCTGGAGGGTCATCTTTTTGGAAAGCTGGCATGGATACCACTATTTCATTTGTCCCAGACTGGGTGTGAGAGGACTGGGTCACTAATATTCCATGTCCTACATTGATTGAAGCTGGCTTAGCTCCTTGCATTTCTACTAGACCTCACAGCCAGGGTAGGCAGGCAAGCTCCAAAACCCTCATGCAAATGGACAGTTATTGTTGTCTTGAGATGCTCAGAAACAAGTGTCCAGGGATGATGATGGCTGTAGATAACACCTGGTATATATAACATGTTCCAGATCTTTCTAATTAGACTGCCCAAACAGGAGCAGACCCAGACCTGTCCCACACCCTGAGCTCAGCCTGTAGAACTCAGGCAAGTGACTTCCTCTGAATCTTCCTGTCTCCATGTACCATAACTATAGAGTTAAGAAATACTCAGAAACAACAGAAATGCCCTGGCATCTCCTGAGGCCAGTTTTTTGGGCTGATTCTCCCTTTGCACAATGTCTTGGGGTTAGAGAAGAAGAAAAGAAGTCAACCCTCTCTCATTAAGTGAGCGGTGGTGGGGAGTCTGTAGCTACCCAATTCTGACACAGACATAAGAGGTGCCAACACTCTCTTCAGGTGTGTGATGTGAAGTCTTGATGGCCATCCCCTCCAAGACACTTTTTCTCCCATTCAGCCCACACACTACCTCTCCTAACCCATAAGCTGTGAATAGTAAGGATCTCGCCTCATTCTACAACACCTATTCCCTTCAGTGCATTTCCTCTAGCCCTGCATTTTACTTTGTAACCCAGAAAATACCATTCATTCTACCATCATATGCAGTGTTAGTGTGAGGGTCAGGAATGCTGTGCTACTAAACTCCTGTGGGTCCTTTAACACTGTAATCGTCATATTAAGGAATGTCCTTTCAGTCTGTTCAACTTCTTTTCTTGAGGAATTAGGAACCATATCCAAAGGACCTGGTGGGAGGAAGGAGATTGGGAGTAACTGTCAACCACCAATTCTTCCACTGCCATGGATGGGGCCCAAGATGGGACCTACTTGTCCACTGTCATGATCAGCTTCCATGTACTTGACTAGGGATGGCACTATTAGTTGGAGAGACTTATTTCCCAAGGTTCCCTTGACCACTTCTGAAGCCATTTGCAAATAGATTCCTTGATAACATGTCCTTTTATTCTACCTAGAATCTACCAAGCATAAATGCTAATTAGGTCCAAAGGTGGCCCTCACTCTCAGGCATATCGCTGATTCTCCTGACTTATCCTGATAATACTGAAAGGCTGACTCCCCGCTGCTTCCCCTGTGATTCCAAAAGTAATCATGGGATCTGTCTTGTCAGCTACTTCATTAGCATTCTGATTGCTGCTGTTTTATGCACAAAGGTGGAAGCCTGCAGATTTCCCTCCCTTCTAGAGCTTGTTAGAACTGCCTTTCCTTGCTGTGACCGTGGGGATTAGGCAGAGGTATATTTTTGGCAGTTAGCATAATGCTTCTCAGCATCCAAAGCTGTAACAAAATCGGCCATTTTGGCTGCTGCTGAGCCCTCCCATCCTCTCCTGCACTCAGGTCCAAGTTTATATGATTTCATCACCTTGGTTTTACAGAATCTGCTTGGGGAAAGACTACTTACTGCCCTCTCAAAGGGAGGGCCTGGAGAATCATTTTAGGCTTATACTTAGAAGTTGATGTACATGTCAGACATACATGCATACATACATGCATGTACATCTATGGTACAGGAATCTTTTTGCGCAACACACAAACAGTAATTTTGTGTATGAAAAATAATCATAAATGCATGTATGAGTTGTGTGTGTGTGTGTGTGTGTGTGTGTGTGTGTGTGTGTGTGTGTTTCCCTTGGCAACTCAAATAATTTTTGCTGGATCTTTATCTCTGCATGGAGTCAGGATATAATCTGAAATAGAGCTGTGAGGTTTAAAAGACAAAAAGCTTTTATTCTCCCTGCAAAACTCTTTATGCTTTGGCCTTGCCATCTCAGCATTGGGTCACTTGGACTGGAAACTTACAAGTCAGGATCGATTTCCTTCCTGTCTTCCCACACAACAGTAAGTTCTATAATCAATCCCATCTCTTTCTCTCCAATTCTATTGGCCTGGCCCTTGCTCAGTCCACTGTCATCTCTTCTGGACCACAGTAAGAGTGAATAGTCCTCACCCTCATGTCTGTATTTCACAAAGAAATCCAGTGTGTTTTAAAAGCATACTGAGAGTCAGAATGTGTGACGTGGTCCTACCTAGGTCTCCAGCTTATTTATAGTTCCTTGCCTTTCCTCCTATTCCTGAATCACTCCACTTTTGTCCTACATTAGACACATGGACAACATCCATTCCTTTGATTCCCCTTTAACTCTGAGGAGTTCTGTCACATGCATTTTGTGACACATGACCCAATTCTTGTTTTCATGAGAACCCTCATTGATAGCCAAACACTCTGCCCTACTCTTTGTCCTACTGGCAAAGGAACCCGACTTTTCTATGCTAAAAATGACTAAACAGCAACAATAACAAATTCTCTGTGTCCCTTCCTATAGTAAATAGACAAGTAAGTTCAGGGAGAAATCTGTTCAAACGAGAAAAAGCCCAATTCTCCATGTGCTGTGGCATTCCTCATAAGATGTGCTGGCCCTCCCCAGATAGAGTGTCAGGAAGGAAGTAGAAAGCTGTTCTGTGAACATGTTCATATGGGCTTGGTTTAGTGATCATGTTGGCATGGAAACAGCATGAAAAGAGAAGGAAGAAGGTGTCCTGCACTGTAAGCTATGGGCAGACTGCTAGTGTTTTCCATCTGATCTGTCTATTAACAAGATACAACAAAATTAGATCTGCTGGGCATCTAGGGAAGAATCAGTCTCTCTCTCTTTCTCCCTTTCTCTCTCTGGTGCTGGAATCAAATTCAAAATTTCACACATGCTAAGAAAGATTCTTCTACTGAGCAACATATCAATGCTGCTTGAAATCTCTTCAAATCCACTGTGTGTCCTTTCTAGGGTTCTCTTTCTCTTGTCTTTGGGGTACAGTTCTGATAGTAAACCCATTCATCATAAGAGAAAGAACATAGTTATGTGAGGATATTAGTCTTTTTTGTTTCTGGGGTAGCTCATGGTGATGGGTCTTTTTGTCCAAAATTTCCCTCTGGCAAGTTCCATGACCATGGTCAGGACTCCTGCCCTTTAGGATCTTGGTTTCTCCTTCTGTAAAATAAAGGAAATGTTCCTAAGGCCCAGTCAAACTCCATTCATGGTTTATACTGTGGAAGAAGAAAGGGTCTGGTCACCTGAATATCCCATCATTAGACAACTGGGACCTGGTATGATTCACCAGAGAATAGTCCCCTCAATGGGCTGGAGTTCTGAAAACACAAGGGACTTAATATTGCCCAACTTCAATTTCCCAGCATCCTCATGGCTCTTAAACACTCAGGTATGACCAGCATACCCATAGGAAGGCACTATGCCTTTTTGTTCTGGGTAGACAGCCACAATTCTACCCTGTGACAACACGACCAGCACAAGTAGAGCAAAGGCTTTTGGCTGTACTGTGTGATGAACAGAACTGCCGAAACAGTAATAATAATCTTGAAAGCAAGAAGCAAAATGCTAGCCAGTGCTTTACTCTGATTGCCAGTGTGGCCTTACTGATTCACAATTACATCATCTCCATACTGGTCTATATGCATCAGGATGGGAGGTGAACAGAAAGGGCTGCATGTTTATTGTCTTTCTGCGAACTCTGCCCAAACCACACGTCTTCTTCTTCACTTTATAGCCATAAAGGATCTAGCAGTGCATCAGAAAGATTCCTAAAGTTTCCTGGAAAACAATCAAATAATTAGAAATGTATCTTTCCTATGAGATACCTATAAGGAATAGTGGGATAAACATAAATATACCTGGTAGAATTATATGCGTGTATCAATACCTCAAGTTCAATCAAGTAAAGAAATATCAACTAAGGTCATTATAAATGAGGAAGTAGGGCAGAACATAGGCAAAAATGGATCTATAAGACACAGTCCTCTCTGTCAATGAGTATTGCCTCTCCCAGTTAGAAGTTGGAAATGTTATCAACAGGAGGTTTTAGATCTCTAGGCAATAACATGGGTGCCTGTTGTCCTATCATGTTGCTTGTGACATCACCTATTTTTCAGAGGGACAATTAAGGGTCAGATAGGTGAAATCATCTCTTGCAGCTATGAAATAAAATCATTGCAGATATGATTTGGCTCTTAATACTACAGAGATGGAAACTGAAGCACAGAAAAATTGAGCAAAATTAGGTAGACCAGATGCCTTTCTTGGCTCACTCACATTCCAAGGAAGAGAATCACCAGACTGGACCCCAATTACATATCAGTCCTTGGCTTTCATCTGAGTAGATAGGCTACATGAAAGACAAGAGCCAAAGGTGATGGTGTCTGTAGGGCTCAGCCAATTATCTGTTAGACTCATTTGTCTGAGGTACCAGAAGCTGTTGGATAGCACTTGTGATAATTACAGAATCCCCACATATATTGATGAGCAACAGCTATATAAATAGTACAGCTTGGTATTTGTGAGTGCCAGTTTTCTGCAAATATAGAATGTTGGCAGTTACTTCAGACAATGTGTCCAAACTTGAGAGCTAGCATTTATCTTCTTACAGTTTTTCCAAGAGAAGCATAAGGTCACTTCCACCTATGACCAGACCTGTCATCTTATGGGATACTATTCTATGAAGCAATTTGCAGTCTGAAACTGGGAACAATAATCTTAAACATCATTGGAGTACAGAGACTCATTTCTGAAACCCAAGGAATTGTT